>LYUA01002278.1:102821-122173 GCA_002093875.1 Calopteryx splendens | reverse complement strand
GTTGGGCTTAGTACTGGGTGAGCTCTACCCTCACCTAGCAAACCGACCTTCAGATTGATCACTGTGATTTGATTTTGATTTTTAGGTGTTACAGTAACTATCAATGACACTAAAAGATGATTTTGAGTATTATAAATTACTAGGACGGTTCTCACCTTCCCTCCATTTATAATAAAAACGAAAGAAATGAAAGTTTTGAGAGTAGTTCGTCCTAGTTGATAATTAAAGTGGGAGGGCGTAAATAGGAGTAAAGGAACTAATAGTTTACTATTTCACTGAGAAAGGACTTTTTTGCAAAGAGGAACGAATGGTGCCTAGGGGACTCTGGGTAAGGACACAAGGGAAATATTATTTTAACTCTGATATAAACGCTGCACTGCTTGTTTCCGAAACCAAGTCTTTCATAAGGCTTTTGAGATGGAAGCCTGGTATGTATGAAGTCAATTAGCTGAATAGGGAGGAAGACAAACGAATAATTTTTAGTTATAGTAGAGATAGAGAGTGAGAAAAGTTGCTGGAGAAATTCGGAGAAGGTAGAAGTGGGATATGCTGAGTGGAATGGTAAGAGAGACGCGAAAATGCCTGTTAAGCCCAACCCCAAGATGAGTAAGAATAAAAATAAGCGTTTTAGAGAACATGAAGGGACTAGAAAGTATGAAATTCCGAAAAAGGAAACGGCGTAGAATAAAAATGATCATTCTTTTGCCTATGAAGCAGACGATGGGGTGTTTAGGGATCGCGCAAAACCTACCTCTAACCTGTGAACTACATATAGTAAATATAATATCATCATAGGTAACCCACCTATTAGATGTAGGTTTTGGACACTATAAGAATAATACTGCACATTGTAGTAGACATATAGGTACTTACTTCTTGTCTAAGCTCCGTTTATTTGACCTTTCTTTTTTAGGTTCATCTCTTCCATCCTGTCCTTATAGCATATTTTCTTCCTCTCGCTTACCCAAGATTCTTCCTTCCATTACGGCCTTCAAACTAACCATCGCCCCTCCTCGTCCACTTTTTAAGCATTTTTTAAATTTCGCCTATCTCCCTCTAACTACACAGAATGATGGCATTTAATCTATTGCCTCTTTCTAGCCAACTGATTGTCTTCAATATTCTCCATACTCAAATCTCAATGCGTAAAATCTACACTCATCCTGTATCCTCAAACATAAGGAACACCGTTCATTATGCTTGAGGTTACAGGATTTTAGTGTCCAAGTGTGTGAAAGGTTCCAGTGTCATAATCTATGCTCTCCCAAGGTAACATTTAAATGAGCCTTCCAGCTTCTTCTAAAACTCATCACTATCTCACTAAAATCGTTTTCTCATGATTTATCATCCTCCTATGGGTACTTCAATGATTGATCCTGATAAATAAATTACTCTGTGATAATAAGCATAGGAGAATTAGGCAGTAAAATTAGTTTTTCTAAATTTTTTTCCACTTTTTCTGCATAAAATGTTTCTTCCACGTTTTTCTGACCTATGCGAAATTATTTTCGATTGCAGAATGAGCTTATTACCGGAGTTATAAGTATTTAAACTGCCCGTTTACTTTAATTATTAAGTACAATAAGAAGCGAATTTCTCTTATATTTTTAACTTTAGGTTTTAGCATGGTCTCGGTTCTATCCTCAGCATTCAAGTAAATCTTCAGGTTGCGGAATGGTTTTTAAGACGAAGATCATGACTAAGCTTTCGATTAGAAGATCATTAGCACCATTAGACTCATCACCATTCTACTTTTTCTAAATATTTGATTCTAGTAGAATTCTTCGCTGGAATTCTTGAAATCCCGTCCTAATGATCTATCCCTCCATAATTTTTATCTTTTTCCCAATATTTTCATCACATTACTCACCTCTTGATATTTCATTTACTACTGTGTCCAATCCGTTTCCTCAATATCTAACTTCTTTTTACCTCTTTCAGTTATCTATTTAACTAGCATACTCAAATGCGAAATATTCACGATGCAAAAATCATTTGCCTTAACCGGGAGTTCCTGTTAGTTTCTTTGATATCATATCCAATTCTATTCAACATTCATTTTAAACACCGCAAAAAATTTAACATTTTGGACTGTTAATCTAATTTATCGCGCCTGTAATTGCAAGGTATCACAAACCTTACTCCGTCGTTCAAGTAGTCATTACAACCTCAACCGGTTTTGACGTTTTCATGCCATGATCAACAGCAACACAATCCTACGCTTACGATCAAATGCATATTCGATGATAAGCATTATCTGCATAAAAACTCCTATTCAGCTTACACTACACAATAGTGTGTTGATAGCATACACTTTTTTTTCGCAATATCACCTGGTATAAGAATACACTTCTTTTCATTCACGCCCATATTTGGACATTTTTATTCCAGCATGCTGGCTTATTATTTTTCACTAAGTTAAATTTTCTCTAAAATGTATTTATTATTCTATCATATTTTTTCAAGCGACCAACCACAACGTCGACCAGAAGGTTTGCTTGATGTGAGGATAAATCTCACTTCGTAAGCTAAAACGAAATTAGGATAATTAATTCAAGGTAGGGGAGCCAGTTACCTTACACGATCGATCTATGGGAGGCCATAGGTGCCTATGCTTTATTCTATGAAAAATATTCTGCTACTTAGTACATACACAAACATTACCCGAGTTTAAGCCCACAACCTTCCGATAGGTAGCAATTGAAAATCATTCCAAGATACTTTTTGTATATGATTAATTTCCCATTTTATCGCTAAATGGAGAGTTGTTTCAAGCTATAATAAAAAAACCTTAGTTTACATTATTACATTATTTACATTATTTATTACTATTTCAATTTCATTACTTATTTACATTATTTATTACTATTTCAATCCAAATTGCTTGGCAATTTCTGCATTTCATTTTTCAGATTAGCCGTTTTTTCAATGTGCGTCCGGGTTCAATGCAGTCAAGGTAGGTCAATTTCTTCTTCCCTCAATTGGTTTTTGGAAGATTCGATGAAAATAATATTCCAGAATATTGGAGAAAATAATCAAGGAAAGATCATAAAAATGTGTTCCTTTTTTATTTGAAACACACACCATGAAATTATCATACGCAGTCGCAATTATTAGGGTAGGTTAGTATAATTAGGGTAGTTTGAACAGGACATGAAAATTATTGCTAAAATATGAAGACTTTCTTAAGGACTAGCGCACCTTTCTAGCACCGCAAAAGTTGATAATGTTGAGCTCATTCTAAATCCTTCTTTAAACCCATTTCATATCGTCCAGAATACCTCATCCCTTTTCCTTCGTCACCGCTTACCCATAATTCTCCTTTCTAGCAAAGACTTTAACATCCCACTACCCACAATGGCTCCTTAATCCACTTCTTCCATTTCACGTAACAACACCCTCTCTTCCCCCGCCATGTGTTAAACTTAATTGTTTCTGTCAATCTGTCTCGTTTTCTCCATTCTTTACCAAACCCATATAGCGCCTAAAATGGTGAAATAAATTACAGCAACAATAACTGCTCATTGCCTTCAATTCTTCATCAGATCCCTCATTCGTTTCCTTTTTGTTTTCATTCGCCAACGCTCGTCCGTACAGATGAGTCACTCAAGAGCCCTGTGGACGATAGAACACTCATGGTGGTCGAAACGCCAGCAGCGGTGTGCCTAACCTAGCGGAACACCCGTGAAGACTTCCCACCCCCTCCACTTCCCCTTCGAAATTTACAGGAAAAACAATCGGTCAGCCTAACTAATTTCCGTAAATTACGCAAGGGGGTGCCGATATAAGCCGAAGTTCGGTTCGGTAGTTCTCCCATGCGTTCGCCGTGCCCGGCTGAAATCACGAAATCGAAATGTTCTGGCTCTCCCTGAGGTTTACGCCGACAGATTTTAATCACCAAATTTTTTCCCTTGAAAAACCTTAGAAATAAAAAACAAAAAAGACACGCGACCAGGATTGCGTGCCTCTCGTCTGGTGATAAAATATACAAGGAACCTAGGGAATACATGCGTGCGTGATGGTAACGCAGTTTTCCTCCGCGATCCCCCTCGTGTTGTAGGCACAAGGGTTTTTATCTTTCCCCTACAGCATACTTGTGAGGAACTCTAATTATTCCCCCATTTAATTCGACGAGGATTGCCTAAATATCCAATCTTATCTGCAAGAATCAGGAGGCGGGGCAGTGTTGCACCTCCAAACTTCCCCATTACCTACTATGCCACACACGAATTTTCTACGAAGATTAAACTACCAAGTGTCACGAAAAGGCAAGATGTCTGAATGAAATCGATCCTCGGCCGCGATGAAAACGAATTAAAAGTTATAATACGGAGGTCCTTTTTGATGACATTTTTGAACGGCATTTTAATGGCAAAGGAATATAATCGAACTAAAACTGGCGTCCTTTAATTGCGAGAGGGAACAGCAATGTAAATATAGGAAAGGATAGGGATGCCATTACAAGAGAAACGGCTTAGAGTCAAAAGTTATGCAAAACCAGAAAAAATTTAAAATTGGCAATCATATCAAAGTACTGTTATAAATTATTGTCACATACTTATTGACGAGAAGGTTCCAGTGGCGTGTGTAACTAACTAATGCCTACATGTAATAGGAAAGGCAAAAACTTAATCTTTCTGAAGTCTTACATCATTTCACACTGACCTTTCGCGGATCTTAGATTTTTCGAAGAAGCTTCCTCATCTTCTACACCCCTTTTTTATGATGCTCAGGGAACAACAATTGTGAATGATGGGATCGATATTCGAAAGTGCTTTCGCGAAATTTTGCTAACTTGTAAACGGGTTTAAATTATTTGAAAAACTGTTTTTTCCCGTAGAATATGATTCATTGTTGGCATTGAAATGTAATAAAAGGTGCCCCAAAATCACCCTAAGAGAATTATTACGAATATCTTCATAGAATACCTGCATAGGATGAGGCGAAGAAATAAAAAAAGATGCGAATGCCGGCAGTAAGGTTGTAGTTGGTAGTACGTGGAGTATATAAAATAAATTAATTTTCATCTAAGGGAGCAAAAATGACAGTGTGCAAAAGTGATTCCTCCCTGCATTATTGCAAGGGAGCGAAACTTGGGTATGCCAGAAAAAGTATAAATACCGGTTTAATGTGGCGGATATGGGATACTTGAGTAATTTTGTAGTAAAAATAGGAGAGCTAGGATGAGGAATGGGTGGTCATAAATAATATGAATTGGATGCTCCGCTTATTGACAAGTATGAGATAAATATGTGTAACTGGTGTGGTTACGTAAATAACATCGATGGGAATTAAATCACCAGACAAATAATAGCAATACTTTACCTATTCAATTACGCACAATTTATTAGATGTTTAACAACGAGCAACATGGACAAAGATAGACATCCATGCTCTAGAAGAAGAAAACCCACTTAGGTCGGATCTGGACACCGCGGCCTTCCTATGCGTATATGAATCTAGAAATCTGAACTAGAAATCCAAAATGCAGAACATTTCTCCAGTAGTATACACTCAGCAATCATCAGTAACCTAAATTCTAGTCACCGCTGCTTTCGGGTAATCTATTCTCAAAAGATGATATGTTTTTAAAATACGTGACTATTACTCCTGTCATTTAGAAGTACCACGTGAACGAAGTGTCATATGAGGTCGATCGCAACAATTGCATATTCCCTTAAAAAAAGAGAGTTTCACCTTGTTTCCATCAAATTGTCTGCATACTTTTCTCAAAACTGTAGAGAAGACATTATGTATTAGCACTCGTAACACATTGAATAATTTCTTGCATTGACGTGAAGGACTGCTTGATACTCTTCATAAAATTAAATTTTTGCGCCTTAAATTATGTAACAAATTTAGGATCATTCTTTATTGAACAGTAATCGTATATATTGGACATAGGACACTTGCACATACAAAGGGGTAGGATGGAAAGAAAGGCGACTTATATGAAGCGTTTAAATGAGTCAGACTGTATAGGTAAGACTAGAGAAGGTAGCACCGGGTTGAAAATGAAAATCTAGGGATTAGGACGACGTTGCCCGTTATTAAACATTGCCTCTAAACTCATACGCTGAAAAAAATAATGCGAAAAAAATGAAAATTACTGGTGGTGGAAATAAAAGTGTCTAAATACTGAGTAATCATTGGATGATCAAGGTTTAGTTTATAAGTCAGCCAAGTGTTTATAACCTTGTTCAGCGCGTTATATAATCAATGCAACTGAGTGAAGGGAAAATAGATAATCGGAAAATTAATATAATGAAATCCTCATCAGTTAGAAGGATAAACACCAAAACACCAAAAGGGCGAACACCAATTAGAGAATATGGGACTCTTCACGTTAATTTCAGAATTTTGGAAGAGAATTGCAGCATTATGAAGGATATTAGGATAAGAATTCCATCAACAGAAGAAGCAATTACAAAGAGGGAATTTAAGCATTAGTCTATATAAATTTGATTCAAATCAGCTTACAAGATAATATAACGATGTATTATTTTTAGCATAAAATACAGGAATATTCCGGTATATTTATGCTTTTTACTGGACATCTAGAGCATCACTGTCGCGGGCGAGTATGCGTCGACAGGTACAGACCAAACAGCTCGCGAAACAGACTGGAATGATCCTGAAACTTATGTAACAAACGTGCATTTGAGTAGTGCATGTTGCCTACCCACAAGGGGCACCCACCCTCTTATTTTTTTTGATCTCGTGGCTATCCATAATTCTTAGCATGTATGCTGCCTGTGCTCAAATTGTAAGAATATCACAGAAACTACTTTTTACCAATATTTTGTGTAAATAATGTGAAAGGTCTAAGGTATTAATGTAGTGCATACTAGTTAGGATGCGTGTGTTCAAAATATCTGGGTCTCCACAAGCAATTTCTTTCTGAGCTCGCCCTGAATTTTCGTAAATTGCTTTGGCGGCAGGGTTATATATTATCAGGTTGAAAAATATTTAATGGCCTTCAAAAAAATACAAGTAAATTGAGTACTGTCAATCAAAATAACCAACTCGAAGGTCGGTTTGGTAGGTGAGGGTAGAGCTCACCCAATACAAAGCCCAACGGNNNCCTTTCCCTGTACCGCCTATGATTTCCCTGGATGACCTGGTACCCGAAAAATGATACGCAGGTTGTGTGAAGCTGAGGAGACAAGGGGTGTCACCTGGGATCGAACCCGGTCCCTGTCGTTAGAAGCTCAGCGCTCTTCCCACTGGACTACCTTGCCCAGGTTAACTGCAATATTAAAGCTTAAATTATCCTTCAATGTGCTTCATTCGGAATTACCAACTTCCATCAATGTGATACTTTGTGCGGAAGTTAGATATATCTAATAAATTTCAACATTACAGGCATGTTTATATCTTTTTTACGGGATTTATTATTAATTTATTCCAGAGCTAAAGTGGCTTACTAAGTAAATGGTCAAATTTAATTTTAATGAGAATCACACTGACAAAATGAAGATTGATTTTTTTGTGCATTTGCCATTACTCCATTATAACATTGCACGGTCTCCTTAATTTAATGTGCAAATGACTCCATAATAGAGACAGGAAAACTGGAGATAAAACAACCTCCTTAAATAAGACTCGGGCCATCGGTATGGGGTGACTACGTCCATCACCCCACCAGAAAAATCCCCATTAACTAATATTCACGCTAAATATACTTTTGGGGCGAAATACTACATTCTTTTGGATAGATAGAGCTCACCAAAATAGGCAATTAAACGTATGTATTTTCAAATGACACTCGCAATATCTTAATCAGCGCACCCGTAATCAACGCACCAGGATATTTAAATTGTTGCAATTAAGATATCAAAATAAAAAAAACACAACAAAACAACTAAAAAATTGCTCAGACCAATCGTATATCAAGCCACACAATTCCGTAAGATTTTCCTTCATTACATAAAAAATTATCCCTAGCACCAAAAGGGAAATTATGGCACTGATAAGGACAGCTCAAGCAAATTTTGGTAACCGGAGACATTTTTAGTATCCGTTTAGTGAATTTCATTTCATTTCGAGGCTCATCTCTTCGGAGAAGAAGGAAAGTCAATTAATTACACTTAAATTGATAAACCAATTGGTTATTTCGTCCAGGAAGTCCAGCATTTGCATTTACTGAGAAAATCAATGACGGCATGATGAAGAGTCTTTCTGAGAAAATTAGAATAAGATATTAGCAGCATATTTTATACTCGACAAGCAATGGTAGTCAGCACTGGGAGAAGATGTTTAGCCGTAAGTTAATGAAATTTTCTTTAAATGAGTGAATGATGTACCCTGACCTTAACCGCAGGGTTTTGTATTAAATATCCAAATACTAATACCAAGATAGCTACGCTGAATGAGCAGTTAAAAAAAGGGCAAGTCCTTCCATCCTCCTCATATCCATCATCAACTTCTCGTAGATCATTCTTGTCCATTCTCTGAAATTCTTACTCTGTATATTTCCCACAACCATGGTCTTCAGTAAACTATCGTGTCTCGGGATGTGTCCAATTAGTTTCCCTCTTCTTTTGGCAGGCGTCCACCACAGGCTCCATCTTCATCCACGCTTTGAAAGACTTCTTCATTAGTTACTTTCGTCCTATGAATCCATTTTGTTTTTATCATTCTTCTCTTGCACCATATTTTCATTGTCTATCTTCCTTTCTCTGTTGATCCTATCGTCCGTGACTCGCAGCCGCATAGTAGAAAGCTCGATATACATATGAGTGTGAATGAAACGCTTTAGTATTTGTTTCTTCTGATCAAAAACCTTCCTTGCCTCTTCTACTCTTCATACCATTTTTTCTTGCTTCTTCCAGCAATCTTAGTGCCTTAAGAAACTTCTTGCGCTAGTTCCAGTGTATCTTTCTCTAGTGTAATTTGGAGACCATCTTCCTCGCGTTGACTTCGACTTCGACCAAAATCTTAGTTGTATTATTGTTTATATTGAGGTTGTACTTTTTCGTCACCTTCTCTATACTGGCTAGTATCATGGGAGGACTATTCTTTCTTTTCTTCAGGCATTGCTACATCAAACGCATAATCGCAGCATTCAGAAGATGAAGTCTGCACAATCAACATACTCAACTGTGTCCTATATCCTCCAGTATTCTAGCATACATTTATTCTCCATAATAAAGATTCTCCAAATACTCTTACGTCTGTTTACTATATGTTCATATTCAATAAAAATATTGCTATTGCTAACCGGAATAATATTGACACATGATCTGCGCTAAATAAAACGGTGACTCACTCTTCTGTTAGCTGCTTCAACTTTTTCTTGAACAAGGTTATGCCCCTTTTCATCACACAAAGCCTTCATGTATTCCTCTTTGGTTTTTCTCACTTTTCGGCTGATTTCATTTCTTAACCTTTTGTAACACTTCTACTATTCCTAGTTCACTTTATTCTTTAACCTCTGCCTCTTGAGGATGTATTAACTTTTGCATTTTCTTACATCTCCTGGGCACCCTTTTTTTTGCGGCTTCAAAATATTGCGCTTGCCAACACTAATTTTAATGCTCGCAGAACTCCAAAAGCATTCATGTCTTTCATTTTATTTTCCTAGTCCATGTCTTCCTGTTATTTTCCTCCATGAGGTTCTCCAAAGATCGTATTCAAGTCCCCAGGTATGATTAGATTTTCTTCTAGAGACCTATTACCTCTGAGATATCATCATACACATACTCCAGTTCGTAATAACGTAATCCTAAGTCGGCATGTATACTTTTACCGCTAAGGTTATGAGTAGGTTTCATCGCTATCTCTACCATAATGGGACCTTCATTGCATTTCCCTTTACTGCCTTCTTCCACCTTTCCCTTCATCTACATCTGCATCTTGCCCCGAAAGCCGCCGCGGTGGTATGTGGGGGGGGGGTATTTGGTCACCAGCCATCAATTTTTTTGAGTATCGTCGTAAATCCACACCACTTCACTCCCGGAAAGTTCAAATTGCCGTACATGTTTCCCAAATCTGCGGTGAAGAGTTTTGCGAGGGGGAAAAGGATTCCTTGCATCGATCTGTTCGGCAGTCAATCTCTCTCAATTTCCCGTCGTTGTCACACTTATCAACGTAGCTAAAATGGCGGAGTTAAAATTACGAGAGAATATCAACTATTCACTGTTTTTCAGCTTTACACTCCAATTATCTATACATATTTACCGGTTTCAAGTCGTGCATGCATTCTCTGTGCTTCCAGTGGATCCCAACCCAATAACAATCTGACGCTCTCTGTTAGTTCATAACGATCCTTCACGAAATGGAGAGATTTCTCTGTATCCTGTTATATTTATATTCCTACGAAGGGTCCCAAATGATCGAAGCTCACTCAAGACGAGGTGTATCCAGCGCGAAATAACACATCTCCTTAACAAGGAGGGCTTAGTGAATTAATGCATTGGGCTAATGTACCCTCTCGAGTATTTACCACCTTGAGATCCGAATGGGGGACTAGTTTACTTCTAGAATATTTTACTCGAGAAAATTTCATCATGTCTGTTATTTAAATCAAAAATATAAAATGATTGGCGAGCTGCTGCTCCGCCGGGATAGTAATGTGGTGTTTTGCCCTTGTCTTCTACATCGCAGTGCATCAGCCGCTAAAGTAACGTCTACCACGCCTGGAGTGAAATAAGTGTTACCGCATGGACCACTGTGATCTCCACCTTCACTGTTTCGAAAGAGAGCCGCTGCTCCCCATTTCGTAGTATTTCGAATAAATTGTAGGCCATCTCACCCAAAGTCTGCTACGCCCACCAAGCACCACCGCTTATTGTCTACTGACTGATGGTTCGTCTAGTACCTTCGTTTATTTCGCAGCTAACCACTACGAGATATCTAGAGCTCGACCCATCATCCACACCATCGGTGGACGAACTCGGTGACTTAAAGATAAGCAACGAGGTCATAAGGACGGTGAAATTAAGGACCAAGAGAAGTTGATGAATCATAGATCTCATAGGATGACTGCATCATGGTAATAGCTTGCAACTTTGGTGGAAAAGAAAGAAAATTACCTGAAATTCACTTGGATCAATACGAACATGGGTTATTTCGACTCAGAAACTACTCATTCCAACCGAAAAAGGTATTGACAGCTTCGAGAAGTGTTTCTAAAAATTTAAAAAAAAAGCATTGAAAACATATTTTGATTTCAGCAAATAATGATGACGGGTCTTCTAAATCTGAAAGTGAATTCAAAAATGAATCGTCGGGTTTATTTTAATAAATCAGCTGTGGATAAATTTTAAAATAATCATTACCTCATAGCACCGACCACAATATACCTACCAAACCATACGTAGTTACGATAAGACTAATTAGAAACCAAAGAAGTTATAATAAATCTAAGATCGTACATACCTAATGAATTGGATTGCAAAAATTTCCAAATACTGACTTTTTCCCGTTCCCGGACCATTCATAAAAAAGTTACCTTACAATCAACTACAAAAATATTATATTTATACTCAGACTTTCGCAAATTACCACCATAATATTAAAAAATCTAGATTTGACTTGATTGATTAAGTGTATATTAAAAAGAATTAATGCTCAAAGAAAACTAACTTCTATGTTACTATTTTCTCTCCACTCTTCAACGTTAGTGGCGCAAGTTTTTCGTGCCGTCCCTTTCTATTTAACCATTACTAACAGCAAAATACTTAGAGATAATTAACGAAAAACATTCCCCAATCGAGCCACACTACATACCATTAATTTTTCCAACGAAAAGCATTCACGTATCCTTCCCTCCCGCCATCCGGAAACCACATCATTGACCCTAAGCCAAGACCGCGGGCGAGAAACCCTCCCACAGGGGTTCTTTACACTTCCCTACCAAGCTCCTCGTGGCCGAGATGCTTCTCCCTGAAGCCACGATTAGGAGGGCACGGGAACAATGGCTCATGTTCTAGCGACGCAGCACCCTTGCATATTTTTGAAAGCTTCCAAAACCTTTATTTCTGATGACGAGAACACTGCAGATTCAGGGATAAGGCACGTACGGAGAAGCCCGCCGCCTGAGAATAATGGAATCCCCTCTAGACGCTTAGCCGCGCACCCCACGGTCAGGTAAGGCGGGATGGCGGGNNNNGGGGCGGGGGAGTGGAGAGAGGGAGAGCGAAAGGAGGAAGGGGGGGAGGATCGCGGGGGGCGGGGGCTGCGAGCAGGAGTGCCGCACGGTGGCACCAGAGTGGGGCGAAGGGAGGGGGAGCAAGAGAGGCGAACCGCGACATGGCGCCCGGTCCACTTCCGTTATTTTCCGCGAACAATTGCGAGAGGCCGACCGAAGCCTCGAGCGTGTGGGGTCAAAAATGGTCTATGGAGGACACTTCTCCCCCCCTCCCTCCACCGAAGCCGAAGAGCTTAAGTGTGACGGAAGACGGAAGCAGTGTGAGGTGAAACCATTTCCCTACGAAAGTCTATACTGAATGAATTCTTGGTCTTTGTTGTTTACGTTGCATCGTGTTCTTCTCTGCATTCTGTGAATTCTGCAAAATGACTGGCGTGAAGGAATTAAGCTTACCTGTATTGAGTTTTCTTTCAAGCTCAAGAAAACCGCAGCTGAAAACCGCATCGAATACTAAAGGAAGCTTTTGGAGCCTGGTAGCCTCTAAGCCAAGCAAAAACATTTGAATGATTTAAGCGTTTCACAGATGAGTTACGATCGTGAAAGTGCGTGAAGTGATCCTTGAGGACCGAAGACATGCGATCCATGACGTTTTTAGCTTGCCGCTTGACATACTGGCAGATGAAATACACACCAAGAGACATCTACCGACATAAGTTCGTACTACCACTGATTTTGGCGGAATATTTAGATTTTTAAAAACTTTGGGTACACCTCGTATGAAGAAATAAAGAGATTGGCGGGTAACAGGATGGCTTGGAAGACTGCTAAAAACCCATCCTTGGATTAGCTGCTATTCCATTAAAACAACAACCCTCGAGGCATTGTACTATTTTCATATAAGACGTAAATATTAGCCACGAATGAAGGTACATTTCATTATTATGCCTCCGTAGAATCTGGAATTGTCTCAAACTTCATACACTGCCATTTGCCTAACGTCATGAAATAAATCCTGCAGAAAAATGAACACTGAATGAGCATATAAGAAATATTTATTAAAATTTTGGTAGCTTCAAATACTAATATATTTGCTAGATTGTATCATAATTTCCTAAAAATCGAGAATGAAAAAATACGGGAAAAAGAACGGGTATTACGCGGAAAAGCATTTTTCAGAGGGGAGGGAGAATGTCCTATTCTTTCATAGCATCTTAACCAAATAAACGCATAAGTTCAATCCGAAATACAGTATGCAAAATTAGCATTGATAATGACACAAAAAAATGTAGTTTATAAAACTACTGATCCCGTACGCAAGGAGATATTATTTTACTGCTTCTTGATAAACATTGTAGAAACCTTAGTCTGAAATGACGCAATGTTCTGTAAATGAATACTAATTCCAATTTTAAAACGGGAAAATAGTTTCAATTTCAACTCATTTTCAGTGAATATGTAATCTCTTTATTATAACAACTAGAATAATCACCGAGTTCACTATGGCATTATCCTTCAAGGAACGATTGAGATATCAAAAATATGAAGTGACTAAAATGAAAGCTCCAACTCTTTAAATGAGGTTGAACATGGCAACCATTAGCGGAGGAAATCAATTGCCAAATTAACATTGACTAATTTCCATTTCCTGATACAGCAAAAGCGTTAAGATGAAAAGGAAATTCGCTCCAAAGGAATTATTTAGTATATTTTAGGATGAGTGAAAAAATGAAATGGGAGGAAACGGTAAAATAGGGTGAAAAAATTTAAGTTATCCGCTGTGTTACACCTAAATCACTGTTCTCTGCAATGCCTTTCGGGTGAAAAGCCACCTTACATTGTGAAAAAATCACCTTGCTCCTTTAGTGAGACAAATCTTGGACTTTTTCCATCATTCTATGCAACGATCGAGCCCGTTATCGTACCAATTACTATTTAATTAGTCGCGGAATTCATTTTTTTAATAAAATTCCTTTAAAATTATCCATATAAGAAATTATTGGCCTAAAATCGTCAGAGAGATGAAGAATACCCGAGTATTTAGACAGCAATTGGTTGCCGACTCCAGAAGCACAGGCCAACTGAAGAAAGATGCCATCGCTGCCAACTGAAGAAGGATGGAGTGAAGAAGCATGACTATTGTAAGATGCATTTCAATATCGAGCACATCGTTTTGCGAGGTCACCGTGTAACTCGCAATGCCACGATTTCAATAGTGCATTTGGAAAAAGCTTCATGTGCGATGCTCAATTATGGAGAGGAATACCGACCTCAATGGGACAGGAAAGATGAGAGAGGAGGAGAATTAAGGAGACCAAGTGGGATAACTGTTTTTCGCTTATATAATTTCCCACGCTGAAATTGTCGCGAGATGAGAGCGCCGCCCAAATCCATCCTTCGTTTAGCCATCGATAATTTAGTACATGAAGATGTAATTGATCCCTTCGCGGTGAAAAGAGACGGAAATGAGAATAACTCAAACGGAAATGCAAATATTTGTATTATATTTCGATCAGAAAATTTAATGGCCCATTGGGCACGCAATATTTTCTTTCCGAATCAAATAAAAATGGAATGAGTTAATTATAAAAAAACTAGTGCAAAAACTTCAAGCCTCCCTAAATCTGCATATGATTAGATAGCACCTACATTTTATGAGACTCAAGTTTCCTGTATTTTGAAATTTTCAGTCCGGTTATCCGAAAAATGCTTAACATGGATTTTTAACCTCTCAGGTGCCTGGTCAACCATTATTTCTCCCCATTTTCTTTGACCTAAATGTCTTGCAATTCCCACAAAACATGCCCTATTTTAAGGATTAATGCATAAGTTTTACAGTGAATTATATAACAACTCTAAAAATTCAAGAATTCTCATGCCTTTTAAATGCTAACTACACCTTTTTTAAGTTGAAGAAAATTAATTACACGCATCGGATGTATATCAAAATTTTTTCCCACATCAATACGTGTAAGGGACAAATTTAGCTTTCTCATCCAACACAACATGCATAAAGCCCGAATATGATTTTGTATTCATGCAATTTGCCACTCCAAGCTAGCGCTCGTGTTGGAGAGGATTTTCGGTATTCACGATGAATCAGCAATTGGCCTACATTCAGTCGGCTATATACTTCAGCTAAAAGCACTCTGTATTTAAATGCAGAATGTATTCTCATGCCAAATTTCACTTCGAAGGACAGTACGCGATGATTCATGCAAGCATTTTATAAAGCCCTATCGTTCTCCTTTTTCATATGCTTATGATTTATTTGCAAGCCCTCAGGAATTAATGGTGGATAAAATTTCCCCTCTATGAGTTCCTGGGAGACACTGCTCTCTGTGAAGTTATACAATAGCTCCAACTACTCACAAAATCACGCGTGGGCTTCATTTTCATAATATTATGTCCTAAAAGACTAGAAAAATTCAATACAGATGGCAGTCTGCTGAAGAGGGTTTTTTTTCACGATAAGTATCGCCATTCACGGGCTAGTCAATTCAATAATAATCTAATTACAATCTTTACTAGTCTCAAAATACACTACCGGCCCCTACGTATATCGGTGGCTTGCAGGCCATTTTGTAGATTATCTTATGTTCTCCTGTGTTTATATCGTTTCTGGTGAATTTGCTTGACTTCTGTTGGTATGCTAGCTGAGCGATTAACACCATACAATGTGTTCTCTTGCATTAACACTGCATGAAAACCGATTACACGCGTGTCATGCTTGCACACATTGCCACCAATCTTCCCATACTAATAGAAAATTAACTCCCGAAGCTACAATTGGTCCAGTGGACAAGTAGGGTATATCATGAAACAAAATTACAATCTTTGCCTTATATCTATAAATAAAACCATGCTGATTCGCATCAACATGGCTCAATTTATTTTTAAAACCGGCAATATGAATTTTAGCTGAGAAACTAAGTGATTCCACACTCGAAGTTACCAATACAGGCACGGCGCGGACTCAGAATCCGATCGATCACCTCGATCATGGGATTAAATATAGAACACGGCCTGTACCTATTTTATCTCATGCTGACTTTTTAATACGCAATTTTTCTGTATTCTTCGGAGCATTTAACTGAAAATTTATTCTCGCAATATCATTCACAAGTTAATGAAACATGCAATCTAAACTCATCCATAGCAAAAGAGTCCATAGGAAAAGTTTTGCACGCCCAAAATTTCAACAAAATTCATCAATGTTTCTTCGAATGCTGTGAAAGAAGAAATAGGTATGGTATTAGTTTCGTGTTAGGTGCTACTCAAAGTTGTCGACAATTTTAATATTCCACCTAAAAACAGTAGCAGTACGAATTTCTGTCGCTAGATGCCGTTTGGTGTGTATTTCACTTGCCAGTCTTCCAAACGGAATATTCTTGAGTGCGCGTGCTTCTGTCATTTTCGTTACACCGTCGTCTTCTCTGTTGTGATCGTCTCTGTCTGTGAATTGGGATAGGAAGTCCACGACGCAGTATAACAGTACCGGGATGGACCCAAAAACTTACCTATTATCGTTGATACTTGTGCGCATTATCCAAGCTTAAGTGTGTTTCATCCCATGACGAAATAGACGTAATGTTCCCATCAATTTTCATTTATCAAAGTGCGCCCTCGGATGTATCACTCCCTGGTGTGTGAAACTCTTGTTCTGCTCTGAACTCTGTACCTGACTTATAATCAATACATGCACTTATCCAACAGATATATCTAAACCCTTTTATTTCCTTGGTGACTAAAAATAAATAAATACTATACTTTTTGCAGCTAAAGGATTCTCAGAGAAAGAAACTTCCCATACCCTGAATGGGTGAATTTCACACGCCGTATGACTTAATAAGAGATCAGCTCCATTCTCAACTCCTAAATTAACCTTCGCCGAAGGTCATTCAGGTTGACTAAAGTGGCTAAGAAATGCTGAAACCTTATAGAGTATTTTACGAGCATTACATAAGCATAAGAGTAAAATAGTATTTAGAAGATGCTTCAAAATAGTTCCGTGTTTGATAGCTTTGCTTAAATGACGTGATATTAACTATAGATAGAGTGATTTTGGAGGTAATTTGCATCATCCCTAGACACTCATACCTATGAGTGTCTTTTGATTCGCGTTTCTTCGCGTTTCAGCAAATATACGAGATGAATAGATTAACGTAAGGGAGTAAAAACACTACTCGTTTATTATCCAAGAAAAAGTATGACCCCACTGCAAATAAGTTCAACGTTCTGATAATAGTAATTCATCAACATAAATAAGTGGAAGATTCTTTTGTTATACTCAATAAAAATAACTTTCTATGATAAATGTGCTATTATACTTTTCACAGATAGCGTACTCTTCTTTACATATGACAACCCAACAGCACACGCAGCTCATTCATTAGACTAGACCAGGGGTCCCCAAACTTTTTATCCCGTCGACCCCACCATAGAATATTTGCCTTCTCATCGACCCCAGATTAAGTATTTCTCGTGTATTAATCGACCCCTGGAGAACTCTTAAACCTTGGGGTCGATATCGACCACTTTGGTGACCCCTGGGGTAGACAGACGATTGTGTTTGCATTCTCAAGAAGGTTATTTCCTCAATATGTTTCCTTTGTCTTTTTCAAGATGTGAATAATAAATTGAGAATCTCGTACCATTGCTGCATTACTATAATTATTTCTATCCCATTTTAATTCTATCGGGATGACGCACAGAGGGGGGGGGGATCACAGGTTCATCACTCAGTCCGAATGAGAAGGACGCAAAAGGTATACATTTGATCTCATTCAGCCTAATTTTCAATCGAGTGCTTCCCCCCTATTCTCATGTCTATCCCGGAAATCTTTCTTGAGCATGAATACCAAACCATCGCGCTCTGAGGAAAAGGCGTTTGCGGCTATCACCTCACCGAAATACAATATTTCTAACGGGTGAATGGTACATTTTCTGGTTGCCTGACCCAGTAAATGCCCCTTTTCTAGAATAATTTGATAAGGGTTCGTGAAAGGAATTCCATAGGGTTTATATCCTCGAGTATTTTGAGCCACGTCCGGTTGATTCATTTCCCTAGACTTCCTACGATTTTCCTAAGCGCTTGGTTCTGCGTCCGCGCGTGAAATCAGTGAACCCCACCCCCCCACTCCCCTTCTTCTCCATTGTCTCCCGCCCAACTCTTGCGAATATACGACCCGCGAGATTAGACTTGACCTTCGCCCAATGCCAAACGTTCGGGCGTTACGACATCGATAGTGGAAAGTGACATAGCGTCTTCCGAGAAATCTCGTACTTTCACGATTGTAATGAGAGGAGCAGAGGACATAAAACACTGCAATTCCTCATTCACGTGACCACAGTTTTGCCGCAGTGCAGCCTCATGGAGTGATGAAAAGTGATGTGAAACCATTTCTTGTCCTCTGCTCCTCACGATGGAAAAATTCCACCACGCAAAGCCGGGAACAGTTTGCCACAGCGATGGTAATTTCAAGCACGCTAAACACAATGGCCATTCCTACGTATGCCACCATGAATAATATTAATGCGAAAGAAAGGTTTCCCGGAAATTCATGAAATTAAGTTACGTTTCGCAGATTAAGTCCTGGAGTGGTGACTCGAAACTCCACGGCACGGTATAAGCAGAACGCGGTTGAACAAAGTTCAAAAATCGAACCCTCTCGAGTTACCATGGAGGTGCAGCTTCACTCACTCGCTCTACGTACTTTTGAACCGCAGAGGAGAACATGTCGAATGGATCCTCCAACCGACATCATTCCGACGGATTTTGTTTTCCATTCAGCGCGGGTCGCGGTGCTGAAAAGTGCTATCCGGTTCACGAAACGCTTCCTCAGGGACGGACGAAATGAATGATGCCAATGGTGGTGAGGATCCTTGAAACGAAAAAAAAGGAACTCGAGGCTCATTTTTCTGTACATAATCATTTTTCATTTTTTTTCCATCACAATACAAGATCTGAAGCACTTCCCTCCCTCGTTCCGAAGAAATAATGCTGGAATCGAGAATCGAAACCGATGAGAGATAGTGACTGCTTCGACGTCCTGCGAGAGGGCGAGTAGTAAGTTTTCAAGTGGCACGGGAGGAACGGCTTCGTTTCGCCGAGAGGCGGTTGGAGGAGATGGTATGGTATGATACGACGAGCAATTGGACGGAAAAAGGAGTGAAAGTTGATTTGAAGGACGCCAGTGATTCCATCGGGGAGTGATCAAAAGGGGTTGAAATGCCTCACACAAAGGGGGGGGGGGGGGGG
>LYUA01002275.1:140213-150641 GCA_002093875.1 Calopteryx splendens | reverse complement strand
CAACAACACACAGCTCACGTTGTTTGAGTCAGGGACGAAAATCCGGAAACTATCCCAATAAAGGGAAGAAGACCAACGTTAAATGGAATTAAAGGGATCGGCTCAAGACAATGGTAAGCCACTATTGTGACGTGCAATAGTAATGAAATATTTCAACAACATTTTGATGACACTACGGCATTTTTTAATGTACTAATCTATCGGCATTATAGTCTAGAAGAAGCATCAAAGATTTCGCTGATGATAGTTCAAAAAATGAGCAAGTGAAAATGTGATGTATTTTTATGTTTTGAAAACTGTTGGGGTTAACTATCAGCTTTTAAGGCTTACTATGGTATCGTGCTGAACCCTTCAATTATTTTCGTGTTTGTATTATATCCTGATTGGGTGGTGAGCTAACTTTACCACCTCAGACATGTACTAGCCAAACCTGAATACGCACTCTTTTCAAAATTTTCCTCCCTTTTTCCTCTTAAACTTCCTTAATTTTCATCTTGGATTATACACCTTTTGGTTATGAAAGTATTTGATCTAGGGGAAAAGGGCACCCTGTTATAAGTACACATGGGCACTGTTATAAATGTTTTTACCTCCACTCTCAGTTTTGGTAGAAAGCTAATAAGGTTCCTGTTTAAAACAAAACACAGTAACTTTGTGCTGAAATTATTATTTCCTCGGAATGTTTGAGGATGAATATGATCGAATTCTGTGAGTCCCTCAATCGACTTCATTCTAGCGAAATTGACTTTTCAATATCTTTATTCATTTGGGAAATAATGGACACAGTTGGCATAGCATATGCATCATGTATATTTTTTTATTCTGAAAATGTTTCACTCATATGCTAGATCCCTCCAGAAACCTATGCAGTCCTGGGAATTGTGTCAAGCTAGACTTAGCTTTGGAACTAATGACAGTGATCATTAAAACCTTTTGAGGAGTGGGGCTAAAGATTGGAATGGACATTGTATTTAATGCCAAGTCCCGTTCGAAATTCGAGTGCAAAGGGTTGAGAGATCTCAAACCTTCCTCTGCCTTGTAATCGGTGGATTTATAATAATGGTGAAGCCGAGGATCAAAATTTTGTATGCTGCTTAAATTTTTCTCAAAACATATATTTGAGATGGGAGCACTATTTGATTAATTCCAACCATGAAATACATAACAATGAGCACTGCATTTTTTTTTGTTTTTGCTCAAAGCATTCATGCATGATTGTACAAATCCATGAATAGTTTATCACAAAATCAGATCACCAATGCTGTTATGATTGTACTTTGTAGAGCATGTGATAACATACTAGACTCCAGCATATACCATGGCTCTTAAATGTTTTGGGAGAGCCTCTCAGTTGCTTTTAGCTTGGCACTTTCATGGTGAATGATGGCGCATTGAACCTGCTTGTCACTGTGAATTTATATCATTTCATCACTTAGATTTGCCACCATAGTTATTTCAATTCTATAAATACAATATATTCTCATCAGAATGATACATTATCAGTGACAACATATCAGTGCATCATCAAAGAATAAGATTCGTGCTTGGTATGTTGCATTGGCAGTACCTATTTGCTCCTGAGCAAACAGAGCTTTACCTTTTTTCCGTTAATCTATTGAGTATGAGACTCAACTTACTGAGTAATTAGAAAGCAACTAACTGCCAATCTACTACACCACCAAGCATATTTCTTATTTGCACATAGCTATGGCAGACACAAGAATGAGGAATTGTCATTGAAATGCTTTCTAGGCAACTAGGAATTTTTATGTAATATCATGCATTGAGTAGAGGAACTATTTACCGATGTTAAAGGAGTTATTTGTATCAACCATTAAAATTTGTAGATTTAGCCATGCTGATGCTATGTGGATTATGTATGTTTTGACTACATGTGAAGGGAAGTGTAAGGCATCGTAAAAAGATAATATGTAGGTAAAATATAATTGCAAATTACCTACAATTAGAGAACTTTTCATATCTCTACTCTTCCTTGATGTTATGTATCCCAAAGGCATTTCCACAAATAATCAAGTGTCTATTGTGATTTATGTTACTTTGCTCTATATTTTGCTAAATTACTGTTGCAAATTTTAAGGAGTGGAAGTTTTGACGTCTTTGCTTATGGGCATTGCTCTTGTTTACAAATGAAATTGTTTTCACAAATTTTTGGAGGGAAAATCTGTGCTTTGATTCAAATCATGTCTGCAGTTGCTTAAGAGCACTAGATTTGGCAAATGACTGTGGAGTCTATTAATAGATTTCACATTTCTCCAGTATGGATTTAAGCGATATGCTCTGCACAAAAAAACCACCATTAAAAAAAATGTTTTTAAGCAATCAGAATATATTTGTTTCAAAGATATATATTTACTATTCATTATGATACAATGTACCATGCTAGTGCCATTAATATACAGGGTGTCCCACGGCTTTAAGGTCATAATTCCAGGATCTATTCCTTAAGTGATTTGAAGCACAAAAAGTCATGTGACCATATGGTCCAGTTTTTACTTATTACAGAGCTACATCATCTTGAATTTTGATTTTGTATGATGTAATGATTGAGGAACACATAGTTGAGTGCATTGTTTGAGTGTGAAAATATGTGGCAATTTTAAATGGTAGTAGCTCCCTAACTGGTAAAAGTCAGACCAAGTTCATTAGACATTTTTTACTATAAATAGCTTAAGGAATTAGGCAATAGAGTCATGAACTTAAGTTGTGGGGCACCCTATATCCATGCCTTACTGAATGAGGAACAGGTTGATAGAAGCTTTGCCTAACTTATGATGACAATTGCTTTTTTGAGTGTTGCTGAAAGGCTATTGTTTTGTGGCAAAATCATAGATATGTAAATGCAGTTGATCTGTTGATGTTTATTATGTGGACATGTTTAACCTTGATTTTTCTCTCCTGCTGGCAATTGGGGTTTCCCCCCAATGCCGTTCTCACTTTCACACTATCATTTTTGCACTGCACTTCCTGGATGATGGAATGTAAGTAGGGTTAAAAACTCACCACTTTTTCTTTCAGAGTATTCTCAACATTGATGAAAAAGCACATTTTTAAACATGGTTTCAAAGACAAGAGTTGAATCTTTAATGCACCATATGCACTGCATCCCTGGTTGAAAAACCTCCACCCACTGGATTATTCATTCACTGTTTCAGTGTCTGGAATGGGATTCAATTATATTGACATGATGATTAGGAATGCTACTCCCATTTCTACAGTAAAATATTTTGAAGGAGGCAATAGTACTCCGAGCCACCAAAGTAGTGACATCTGGAGCACACGATTTTCATTTCCTTGTGAAAACAAGTAGAAAAAAATCAAGTATTGATTCACCAGGTTACAATGGCTCTTTTTCCCCCATTGTTCAGGATCAAAATCTTTCTCAAATTTGTAGCTTTTTCACTGGTCGAGATGTCGGGTTAGTGCCAGTTGCCTTCTTTAAAAAATGACATTTACTGTAGAGTCATACACCTCACACTTAAAAAAGATTTAACCGTCATGACGTGGAATTGTCAAGAATTGATGATCGAGTTTACTTCAGCAGAAGAATATGAGTTTCAAAATTTTGAAAGATATTCCACACGTAAAAAGCTTGAACAAGTGATTCTAAACATCTCCTCATTAATTAAATACCAACCCCATATTCAATATAATTTTGGTGTTACATTATATTTTTCTCTTGTTAAAGACATTTGAACCCATTCCTAATGCTTAAATTAAAGAGCCCACACCAATGAAAGTAATTGCTTTCAATTGTTACTGAATATGTGTTGTTTTGTCTTGGGTGTCAAGCACATATGCTGGAGCCTGGTGGTACATAATTTGCTGCATGTTTGGTTCTGGAGATAGAATAGTGTTCCATTCAAATTTTGTCTTTTCCTTTACCCAATCTTTTATGTATTGTCTGAAACGCACTAACTGACACATATTCCTGTTCACTCCGTGCTTTTATAAGCCCCATAGACATGCTGATGGTTCTGTTGCCCAGGTAAAGTACATTATTATAAACCCATCACTTCAAAAAAAATAAATTGCGCTTTATTTTCATGGCTATTGAAGATTCTTAATGTATTATAATAAGGACTTAAATTGGCAAAATTAAAAAAAAATGGGATTTTTCACAAAAATGAAAATTACCCAAGTTTTTGACATTGGCATAAACTGGAAAGAAAAATATAAATATATATTTTTATATAAATAATGAGAAATTATTAATGCATGCCCTACCAATCACTATGATTACAGATGATGACTGTAATTTTCGAGTATGTGTTCTTAACTGGTAGTTACTTCCCAAAAGTCTTACCCTTATTTAAGTTCCTAGAATTCATTTCCTGCTCATATACCACTCCATGTTACTTGAATGAGGTCTGGATTTTTACGTCTAGTTTTTAATTACCAGCATTAACTTGGAATCAAAACAAATATATGTACTAAGTATCCATGCTACCTCGCACAGTTCTGTAGATTAATTGATACAGATTTTGTAAACATGTATTCATTGGTGTACTCCCTAATTGTGCGTGGGAACAGTATAGCCTTAATGTCCACCCCCTTCTTGATAATTGTTCATCCCCCTAGAAAATTCAAAGTGAATGTGTTTCATTGCTCCAAATAGGTACCTTAGCCTTACCCGATTTGTTGCATTGAATTCTTTTTAAGCAATACCATCTGTAATACATATTAAAATTAATTTAGTTCTGTGTAAGATTAAAAATAAACTAAGCAAATGTATTTCACAACATGTGCTGCCATAGATTGTGGACAATGCACTGTTGGAGGCATTTAATTAAGCCTTTAAAATAAATACATAGTCTTTATTTTAATGCCAGCTCAAATTTAAGGCAGTAAGACTAACAGTAAGATTATTAAAAATTAATTTACATGCTGTGTTACTGCCATTCATTTGTCAATCTTTGATTGATTAATTTAAGTAATGAGCACTCAATATCATGCCTTCTAATGGTCAAAGTAAGGCTAAATTTAAAATTGAAATTAAATGTAAAATTTAAATTAACGTGAAAAATTTATTTGGTAACTAAGAATTTTATAACTTCTTCCTTTCTCTTTCTCCTTGGCTTGCTTGCATCATGTAGGAAAGAGTTCAAACAACGCTTTGGTATAACTGTGTCATTTGTGGCCACAAGAAGTGGTCTCACAAGGTGGCAAGATTATCCTGTAGCGTCTGACTCAGAAGAAGCTTCCTCAGAGCCGTAAGAAGTTACCATCTCTTAATTTTAATCACATCAGTAAAAATGTGATGAATGTCCTCTTTTTGAAATTTTCCTTTTTCACTTCCTATTAACCATCGCCCTTGATACTAAGCTGAGTGATGTACTTGTCATCAAGAGCAGAACGTAATTCATGCATGAATGAGGAAAGAAAAATTATTAACTAATTTTTCAGAATCAGTGATGATAGTCTCAGTAAATTAATCTTAATCTATTCATAACTATTTTTATTATTTATGCTGAAAATGCAGCATATTTGACAACTTTCCAAAAACTATCTCAGAACAACAATCACTTAATTTGGCCAGAAAAACGGACTTTTGCCCAACTGCCACAGATATAGCCAGGACAAGGAAAAATGACATATTTTAATTTTTCATGCAGTTCAAAACAAATGCTTAATATTCATGGTGAAAAAATTTGAAATGTGTCATAATCAGTGTTGTCATTAAATCTTTTCAATTAGCAATTATATGGAAAAAAAACAATCTTATATCAGGAATGTAAAATGGTGATTTTTTTACACTCTGGGAGAAATGGCATTTTAGTTTGAATTTTGCACCTGGGAGATGTCATTTAGCTACTGAATCAATTTCTTCCTGCATGCCCAAGTCATATTTCCTCATATGTAGGTATATTATGAAATGGTACCGTTCCCATTTGCTGGTTCTCATCTTAACTGATACGAATGTAGGTTTCCGGGAAGAATCTCATGTGATGAATGCAACATTCCCACACCAATCCCCGTGTCACTGATTGTAGATTCAGGGAAATACATTTATGGTGGTAATTTCAACTTGTTTGACCCCTGTTCTCATTTTATTTAGGCTGATTAATACGTATGCTGGCATAATATTTATTTCAGCTCAACTCCCAATCTTAGGTAAAAGGTAAATGGAAATATAGTGAGGAGACTGACCCTTGAATGACATTTCTCCCAAACTACATAGGTACCTTTTGAAATTCACCCTCAGGAAAAATGCACCCCCGAGCATACTGTAGGTCAACCCCATCATTTTTCTCTCTCTCTCTCTCTTTAAACATCACTTTACCTTCCACCCCCTCCAGTCACTTCAGCGTTCTGAATAAGCGAGCCATCGATGAAGTTTGGTATAAGAGAGCAGTGGAGCAGCATTTTGTGGATCCATCAAGCTATGTCTACTCGGTGCCTTTCAAAGGTGGTAAGTAGAAAATTTCAGTAGGGATTCACGATGTCATTTAGCTTCACTTTGTGGAATTTTTCCACAGTTGAAGTTTAAGGAATAAACTTTGTGAATTCCAATAATAATTTATTACACGATCACGGTTTTCGACACTTTGAGAAGCACACCTTAAAGATGACACAAAGTTTCGAAACCATGGTCGTGACATAAATTATTAGTGGAATTCACAAATTTTATTTCTAAACCTTCCATCTTAGTAAGGAATTGAATGAAATTTGAGCCCCTTCTTAGAAGTGCTTCACTGACTATGTATATCTCACTCTAAACTTGTTTGAAGTCCCCACTTTTAATTCTTTGGGAAGCGAATTGAATGAGCCTCATGAATATTTAACCCTTTTTCGGCCAACACCTTGCAGGTAGACTGTGCGAAAACTGCTAAGACCATGCCATGAAGTGAGAAAAAAATCTTTTCACATTAATCTAAGCATTTAATCTTAATTGATGAGTTCGTTCATATGCCATTTTTGATGATATTTTATAGGTTAATTGTCTATTGTTTGTTATCCCTTGTTTATAGTTTATTAACTATTTTAACATTATGCCGTACTACTTCAAGCAAACAAATTGGCCCAATAGATCGGCCCGCACTGGTTTTCGCACAACCAGTGAGGGCTGATAGATTGGCCAGCCGGCAGTGAAAGGGTTAAACTCCCATGCTCCTTCCGAATCTAAAATGAAACTAAAAGTATTCAATTTCCCCTAATTTGAGTGCCACTTTGTGCTCCTGTGTACTGAGCTGCCAAACGTTTTCATCGCACCACCCCTCCCACCCTGTTTGACCAATATGAATATGTAGTTGTAGAGCGAGGATGCATTGGCTGACTGAAAGACCCTTTGCACCAAACTTGGATGTCATTGGAGAATTCCATGCCTCTCACAATCTCTCCCCCTCTTTCTGAGGGCAATACATTTGGCAACATCTATTCCTTAGTGAGCTCCCTCTTCTGATTCTTTAGGGAACTCCACACCCCCAAATAAGTGGAGATGCTTGGACCATCGAGAAAGTACATGAAACTCAGTTTAAAGGACATTTCAATTTTAGTATAATTAGGGGATCAGGTTGGTGCAGTGGCTATGGTATCCCGATCCAATCCTGATACTGGGGCGTCATGTGAAGAGCACTTCAAGCACGTAATCCATCCGTAGGATATGGTGTTAAATTGTGTCACCCCTTGGTGCTTTTTGTTAAGAATAGGTTGATGCCAATGCAGGGTTTCTCTAAACCCTTCCTCCATTCCCTGAAAAACTAACATCTACCAAATAACCCACCTACCATCCCCAATGGCACAAATGATCTGGGCTATCAGTCATCTCCCCCCTATTAACTACCACTACTTTTATGATAATTGGAATATGTTCGTCCATCCTTGTGCATACCACATTGCATTGACTCAAAACGTGTATGTTTTTTTATTTTAACAGATTACAAGAATGATTCCTTGGTGACTGCAAGCAATGCAATTTTTCATACCGAGGGACGTAAGTCAGCTCCGGCAGCTGTGGTTGGTTTCCAGTTTCGACACTCGGCCCTTTATGCAAGATTCAAAAACATCACCTCTACCGTAAGTGTCCCCAAATTGAGATGTTCTGAATTATTGAAATCTCCATGACTTTGGCGTTTTAGGATAAAGATGAATATGAGACATTCAGCCTCGATTCAACAATTTTTGGCACCAAAATTTCAAACGACTCCTTCGATTTCACTAAAATTACTACATACTGCACATGCAGTTCAGGTGTGATTTGAGATGAATTAGGTACTATCCTCAGATGAGATATTGAATAGCACTGATATCCTACAACTACACCAACAGGAAAAAAATGCAGATGATTCATGAGGATTGTGGATTTTTCTGAAAATTAATTATGAATAGTAGGTTAAAAACACAATTCTGTCAAATTATATTTTTACTCACTACTCAACTATTAACTGTCCGAGAGCTATGACTAATTTAAGTTAAAAACAATATTTACAAAATAATGGAGACAGTGATAAACAATTTTTAATATTTATGGGATTTAAAGTAATGTTTCATAATTTTTCATAATAATAATAATACTTGATTGTTCATAGTGGTCAGCTACATACCAACAGAGAACTTGTCAGATTTAGGAATGCAATATGCAAAACATTACATGATACATATATCTAAGTATAACAATAATTAGTGATAATATAAAACATATTACAATACTATGTACAATCATTATTAGTAATGATCAGTGCTCAAGATATTCTTCAATTGAATAAATAGAGTTTGATTTATTAGATATTTAATAGCTTCTTTTTTAAATTCATTTAAGTTTTACAAGCCTTTTATTGATAAAGGTAGTAGTGCATTATAAATTTTGCTTGAACAATAATTTACTCAAAGTTCTACTTTCAAATAAGCTGAAACTTTTTTTTATAAATAGTACACAGTGGAACTAGCTGTGTACCGCAAAAATTTGAGCTGAAAATTGCATTAACAAAAGAGAACTTTGAAATACTTTTAAATGTGAACTTGAGGGAAGAGCATAATTCAATAAGGAGTGCATGAGGCTATTTGACCCAGGGAGATAACTAACATGTAAAAAGATGTTTTGGACACCAACTTTGCTCTGCTGTTATGTCAAGGTTGCAAAACATCTACTAATAATACACAGCATAAAACAGGTCAACTAATTCGGAATGATACTGTCCACCCACCCATGACCGGAGTTGGTGTGCTCTAAGCTGATAATGATATTAGGTAACAGAGGCACTCCTGAGCCAACATATATACGTAATTAATAAAATACTCATGTACTAGTACTTCTTTCAATCACCAAGTGACCAACTTCAGTGACTGAAATTGTTGTGTACAGGAAAGGATTCCTGTTAGCTCTGAAACAAGGAACATGGTTAAGTATGTCTTTAAAATAAACGTTTGTTAAATTTAGTGACTGTGCCCCACATAAATCAAAGATGTGGAATAGAGTTAGCTTGTTAGAGCAGCTGCAAAAGCGGGTTTAAGGAATTGAGACTCAAATATTATTAATATTTGAGTATTTTCTTGACACATATGCTGGCTATTCTTGACACATGATACAATTATCTTCTATTGATTCCTAAACCAGCCTCAGCTAATGCTCTAGCATACTAGCTTTACCCCTCACCTTTGGCTTATACTATGTATAGCCCCTCAATTTGACAATAGTTCAAAAATTAACATTTTAATAGAGTAATATCATCCCTCTTATGTGGTTAATTGGTGATTTGGTAGTCAGGAGGATTAGAGTATTCCATTATAGACTTGAGGGTCCAGATTCAAATTGGGTGACTTCTCTGAACAACTCCAACTTTAGGCATACCATGTAATAATTTTTTTGGGTACCATATCTTTCTGGGGAATCATGGGAGGGAATGGGAAATGAACTGTCTCCCTCCCCATACCATCAATAGTGGACTTCCTGATGCAGGCTTAGTAGGAGGAGAGCTCTATCTTGCCGACTAAACCAACCTTCGGGTTGATTACTGTGATTGGTGGTTGCCAGATAATTAACATGACTGTACTTTTCATTGCAGTGCGTTGAGGCCTCATGCTCTCGAACCTGTGCCTCAGGCGAGGAATTGACTTGCTTTGCTCTCGACAACAATGGTTACGTTGTCGTCAGCTCTCGGGGTGTGAACGACACAGGGCAGTTCTTTGGTGATGTCAAACCAGACATAATGAGGCAATTGGTTCAGGAGGGAGTGTACAACCGCGTTCACATCTATGATTACCAAGCCGTTTGCTTTCGACCAAACGAAGCAGCAGGCCAGTCTAGTATTTCCTCTGGACCACCACCCGGAGTAAGTTTTCATCTTAAATGTTTTTTTTCATAGTCTATATTTGTATCGTCACCCCCCCATAGACTATATATGTTAAGCAATTGGCAGTGATGAGGATTTACTGAGTTAACGCTAGCTATTACTTTCTAGATATTTTGTACTT
>LYUA01002275.1:96919-114395 GCA_002093875.1 Calopteryx splendens | reverse complement strand
AAGAAGAAACATTAAAGCTGGAGAGTCAATTCGATCTCATCGACATGCATTGTTTGAGTATATAATTCTACAACATTCAACCTGCATTAGAACTTAAGAGTGAGGAGTTTTCATGAACCAATAGTACTTAACAGTGAACCCTGAAAATATGTAAAGTTAATTCTAATATGATTTAATCTAATATGATTAACTTTGCACAGATGAAATTAAATCACAGTTCAATGCAGTAAGCTAGCAGCGTCAAGTGGAGAGTTTACTGGCTCCCAGAGATTCTCAAATATGTAGCCCAGGTAACTTTCAAATTTGACCCCTTCCTTAAAGAGGGAAGCATTACCTCAAATTTAATCCATTTGTAGTTGGAGCATTTTCGTGTTCCCGGAGAGCTCTGAATGAGGTTCTGGATGGTTGGGTGAGAGAATCCAAAGAACTCGGGACCCCTCCCCTTCATGTTGACCACTTCGACACCCAGAGCTCTATTAATATGCCGTAGCAACAGTGAGTGACACTGACTAGCAGAATGTCCGACCAATGGAGCATCCAAGTCACTATCTGCTACTATTTCAAACCTGCAAAAAATTATCATAGAAATAAATTGATCTTGGAAATTCTCATAAAGTACTCCTAAAAGTTACATGCATGTATTTTTTTAATAACCCAAACAAACAATATAGAGTCTAAGAGATTTAATTAGAAAACATCATAATAATACCTGGGAGATGAGCCACCATCAAGAATCTTACAAGTGTACACACACTTCCTTTCTGGGTCTTTGAGACTTCCATAAACTCTTGTTGAGCAAAATCCAACGGGGTATATCAGCTCTTCAGTGTGATAGCCACTACGATCTGAGACAACCTGAGGAAAATCATGTTTCTTAGCAACCTCCCTTTAGCAATGCTTTCACCAACCAATGGCTGCAATAGCCAGTGCAAGAGTTGTATGTCATTAGAATACCTCTCCAAGGCTGTGGACAGTTAATCCTCCGAGTACAATAGGGAACACAGGCCTTCCAGTGATGTCTAGAGGGATCGGCTGGACGATTTTCTTCATCTTTGTGGTGACAGTCTTCTTCGCTTTGGTGTTAACTTTTGCAGATTCTTCTCAGCGATTAGAATGAGAGAGAGAGAGAGAGAGAGAGAGAGAGAGAGAGAATGATAACAAAGTGTTAGAGACACATGGACAAAAATATAAATGGATTTCAATTGGGAATGAAAACGTTAACAGTTCTACTCTGAAAAAAAATTCCAGGAATCTCCAACATGACTACAGATGTTTTGTATGCCAAAGGTGTTACCTACTCAATATGTTCAATCCGGATTGGATCACAATCAGTTTTGCTACTGGGAGGAATGACCCACTGATAAGTCACAATGGCATCGATATATAAAATATATACTTTATGTAAATTTTATTTACAAATTATAAGTTGATATTATTAAAACATAAAATTGTGCCAGAGTATACAAGAGAGAATTAAATGAAGGCCTGTGAACACATCACACCAAACAGAAAAAGAAAAGTGATTTAAAAATTGGCTAAGAAATAAACCGAAAAATAACCCAACTGAATAGGAATGACAGTGATACTGAACGCTTGGGCTATGGAGAAATGCCTCTCATGCCATCATCCTTAAAAGAAGGTCATTAAAATTTGATGACAATGAGACAATTTATTACAATTTTAGCATTGATGTTTGTGTGAATCCAAATTTCAAAGGACTCCATGTTTTTTTCCCAGTATTTAAGGCACATTGCCAAGTACCATGACAATAACTAACTCCCCACTTTTAAGCTCCTGCAATAGACTACTTTGTTTCCAAGTCACCCTCAAAAGCAAAATTCTATAAAATGGGAAAATTGCATACTATCAGTCTTATATGTGCAATCATCGCTTTGCTAGAGATTAGTATAACTGTTTCTACCAATTAAAGTTGAGTGACACTGTTCAAAATGCATGAATTCTTCTTCTTTCAAGATTCCCAGCCCCTCCCCCTTTAAAGCCAACGCCAATGGTCGTCTTTCCATTACTTGAACCAGTAAAATTTTCTTCCGCCAGGTTAAATTATTTCCAACAGGCATTTCCAACATTGCCCATCAAAATAATTATAATTAAAAATTATTTCATCACTACCCAGGAAAAGGTATGTTTCATAGTTGTTAATTTAAATGGCATACCAACCAACATGCGTCTCACGCTTTCATGGGGAGAACAACATAGGTTTTTGCAGTACATACTAAAATAAACTACTGATCATATTGACTATTGTAAGTGGAAAAATCTTGAGTAGACAGCCAGCAAGATGTTTGCTGAACCAATGGATAATCTTAATCGAGTATTTTGTGTGATTAAATGTCAAGAAAATATATGTGGAATTATATTGAACAGTTTGAAATTCAAGAAAATTGACCATTGTTTTCGAATATCACAATTTCAAGAGACTGAGCGATTCCAAGGTGCGTAACTTCCAAGGCAAAATATGGGTTTTTTTTGTGATGTGATAATAATATCTACAAGAAGCTAGCCCTTTGTGTGCCCATAGTCATGAGCATGAGATAAGTATGTAGTTTGATTTGAATTTCCGATGCACATACTAAGATTTGGCAACAAACCATGATGCTCTTGCTTCGAAGTCGGGAGGTGGGGTAGCTGGGCTGAACTCTGTCAACTTGCAGTCCATAAGATTCTCTTCTACAAGAATGGACAATAACGGTGATACATCATTCTGTGCATATAATGCCCAAGATGGCAAAAGATCTAAATTCATTCTAAAGCATGGAATATGCAGTGTGATCTTTGAAATATGTAAGCATGAAAGAAAAATGTAAAAACTAACTATATAATAAAAAGCCAAATTTTGTTTGAAAAACATCAAAACTATGTTTGGGAATTTCGAGTAGACCCTCCAAAAATGATGTGGCAGTGAAAGAGTTAGCGTTCTGGTGTTATCCTAGGCTTCAGTAGTTATTCTAACCAATATCCAATATGGATCACCTAATCCAAATTTCTCAATTTAATTCTTCCATACAGAGCTAAACCCCCACTTCATATGTGGCATTAAAATATTTTGCCATACATTACATCACCCTTCTACACGGAAGTTTTTACTGGACCACTCACTCCTGGATTTAATTCAACCATTCCAGAATATATTTGTCTGTATTTCTATTCATAAATATCCATTTCATATGTAAATTACAAAAGTGACTCCAACTATAAATTAATATAAAAATGAAAAATTAAATTCTATTTGTAATGATGTAATAGCCATTAAGCGACTTGAAAAGTCCAAGTATTATTATTATTATTTATTTTGCCAATTGCTAGCAAATAGTCTTCTTCAAAGGAGCTGTAAAATGCTCATGTGAAAGGAAACAAATATTACCAGGTGTTTCTGATGTTGATTTCCTCTTGGTCGCATTTTTCTTGGGAACCGATGGTGATTCTTGGCTAGATGATGGTGTATGGGTGGTGCTGATGGAAACTGGTCTTGTCAACTGCTGAGACTGAAGTTGGTTCTCCATATCTAGGAAAAAAAATAAATTTGTTCTTATTTCCACAATGTATTAGCTGCAGTTATTCCTTACTTTCCAATTTTCAAGTGCATCTTTGATAACTTCTTGAATTGCCAAAAAATATTTTATGCTGCTAATAAATGTGCCATTTCAATGGTGGTGTATTTGAACTTTGGGGTTTTCTGAATATGTTTTCTCATGCTTTCAATGTCCCTTCAAAACACGTGGTCCATATAAAGAAATTGCAGACTCCTGAATGAGAGCATATATGTATCTGAACTCAATTTTAAATGACTGTGGGTACTTCATAACTTCTTTAATAGTCTTGAATGCTCATATGTTGTAAAAATCATTCGTCTGAACCGGGATTCGAACCCGGATCCCTCGATTTCCAACCCAGTGCCTTAAACAGTTAAGCTACCCCGGCATCTTCTATCACTGAATTTTTTAGAGCTTTAGCTTTATGTATCCACATCAGCGGGTAACTCCATTAAAGTCACTGTCGTGGCATTTCCCGCAGTTTCTTTGAATGCTCATATTTCGTTACCGGATTAATTTTTTAAGACCATTAAGTTGATCAAGTGCACAAGATGTTATTACCAGAATTTTTTCATCCTATTCTATAATAAAAGCTTGTTGGCCTACTCCAGGAAACCATTCAGAATACCAGCCATAGCTATATCGAATAATTCAGATAATGAATAAAGGAGAAATAAAATAAAACACCAGTTATCAACTTGTAAAGCAAGGATGTGAGATCCCTTTAGTTGCAGGCCCACTCCTAATCATGATAGATGATTTACTTAAGTATCAGAATACTGGAGTGATCTTAAGATGATGTAAATCTCAACTTTCCCATGAAGTTTACTACAAGTGGAAAATTTGTAGGAAGCCAAGCATACATAACTTCTTGGAATGAAAACTAGTTCATTAAATTTAAATAACGAAAAGAACCAAGTCCATATTGATTCACCCACCACAGGCAATACCTGATAAATTGGCCTGACTCAACAATGAATCCATTTGTCTTAACAACGATTCTATCAAACACACAGATGTTTCCACATTTTTGGGACCAAGAGTACATGAAACTGAGATGAACATTATGCATTTATGAGAGTAAAAATCACTTAAATATACATACAATATATTTGTTACATAGGTTGAAAGAGAAAGTGTGAGTTGATGCCCTCCGAATGATATATCATACATAACAAATGGAATATTGTTATTGGAGTACATTAACATAGAAACAAGACCGCTAGTGTTACAAAAAGTACAATCAGAACTATGTATAAAGTAAAAAAACTAAAACCCGTAGAAATTATGTTATAGAAGTTAAGAGGACTGTGGTCATCATTATATTTATTAGAATGTTTTTTTTTCTAGGAAAACCCATATTTTATTTGTAAGAAATACTGATATCCATTGCCACATTACAAGATACTCACAAAGTCTGAGGAGTAAAGGGCATAGCAAGACATTCTTTAAGATAAGACCGAGATATTGAATAACTAGCTCATTGCACATACTTGTGCTACAAGCAGCTGATTGTATTAAGGGTATAACTAACAATAACCAGTTTAAGAAGGAATGTCAAAAAACGTTTTGCAATCAAATTCTTTTAACACCATTATACAACATCTTGAACAGGTATATAAAAATCTATCTATGCATGTATTCTCTTTCTTCCTTTTGTAATTGTGATTTTGACGTAACCTTTTCACGTACATATGTCCTTGGTTCAAATAGATAATTATTATAGCGTCATTTGAAAACCTATCCTGGAAATATATTGTTTATTTAAATTGGACATTTATCAAAACCAACAAAAATATTATTGGGAGTAAAAAGAAGAGTTTAGCGACTCAACAAAATTGAAAGGGTTAAAATCGAATACCCCCCTTTCACGCAACGATCGTCTCTGTTCCCAGACATAATGAGAATTTTAATGGGTAGATAATATAATATGAATCCGTCAGAATATTCTGCTTAAAATATATTTCCATGTACTACATTACATAAAAGTCCACTAATAGCAATGGGCATAACAATTTATACCTTACAACATTAGTACTAAGCATTAAATTCAAATCCTATCTCTTAACTGATTAATGTTAACATTAAAACTTTGCATATGAAGTACCACGTGAGATAGAGGAACGTTTCCCTTCGGTATATTCAGGAATGAACTTCACCATAATTACAATAAAAATTAGTTACAAAAACAGAGAATGTGAAAATAATGTATGAAATGTGAATTATTACAATTTAATCCTTACAAATACATCAAACCACAACTGGTTTTAGCGAAATTACAAAGATAGTTTTATTTGTTGAGAAAATAAGTTTCTGTTAAAATACCCACTGTCAACATACCTGCCACAGCCTGTAGATGATATATTTTTTTCAAAAGGTATCGCCTCTCTTCTTGAACAATCAAGAGTTTTTCCTGTAGTTGAGCAACTTGATCACAAATTGCCGCATTTTCCTGCGAGGGTGATTACATAACCGGTTGATAAAACAAGTTTTCTTATAAACGAATAAAATACTACAATTTTCCTAATAATACTATGCAGGATTCACTTACAAAAACCATATTTTTAACGTATCTTTTCAACTTCTTGTACTTCTTCTCGTATTTTGCATTCGACATCATACTGTTGTCTTCTAAATTAGCATCGCGGTAATCATCGGCTGAAACATACACATAAGACATCTTCCACGCTGTTAAAGAAGAGGTAGAACAAAAATACTCTGCATTACTATAATAAAAATTATTAAGCGGGTGTTTACAACTAGTTTTTGTAAATGATAACAGTCGCTAATCGCCCTTCCATTGTCAAAACAAAAAATACTTCGAAAATGTTACCACATCTTGAAGTTTCGAACTATATATTTAGTTGGCTGCACTGGAAAAATGTAATATGGCAGGGATGGAGGAGTATCGGCTGCGTTCTCAGCCGTACTACAAATCCGATGTGGACCTCGATGATGTTGCTGGGCAAGTAGATTACTACACTGGATCCTATGGCAGAATAGGTGAATCTGAAATTGAGCGCAGACCTGACTCTCTGCCTATTGATGACCCTGTATCTTCAAATGGTAACTAAAGCAAATGCTGTATACTCAGTGGAGAAATGGTGTTATTTGGCCATAAACTCAGGCTCTTAGTAATTTTTAAAGAATCCGTATACTTTTTAAACGGCAAATATTGTTTTCAGTAATCGCCCTTTGTTTACAGAATTGATTGTCAGAAGATATGTTAGTTTGGGTGTGAACTTAGCAAGTTTGATTGCAGAGCACCTTCTGAGTCACCCGTTTGTTGTGCTGCGAAGGCAGTGTCAGGTTAGTGTTTTACTATGGCCGCATTTTGTTTGATGTTTCCTGTATTTAATTTAAGCATGTTTATTTCTGAGATTTGCTTGCTTCCACTTTGGCAGCAGTAACTTTATCACAGCCATTGTCTATCCTCTTTGCCAAAAGAGTGACACTGAAAAATCCATGCTCTTTAATGGTAAACAATTGGTTTTAGTCCATTGTTTGAAATATTGATGAGTTTAGTGATGTCATCCCTTATTTTTAGGTTAATGCCAATTCGATTCGGTATCACATTTTTCCCATCACCTTGGTGCCTGTGATTGTGAAACTTCATCAGCGGCAAGGTTTGGGTGCTTTATGGAAAGGAGTTGGCAGTGTTCTGCTTGTCCGTGGGGTGACTCTAGCCCTTGAAGATGTTCTCTCCAAATTTACGCCTTGGCCAAAGTGAGAAAAATGTTAGAAAAGTTTCATAAGTTAAACATTTTGTCACAGGGTCGGCATTCTGTCATTATTACATAAAATTAGAGTAAGAATCTGATGAGCAAGGTTAATACAATTCAGTCAAAACAACTCGTTTTAAATTAAATCGTACATGTTTAATTGCCTCAAAGAGATTCTATTTAAGTAGAAATGCTAAAATTAGAGTAAGAATCTGATGAGCAAGGTTAATACAATTCAATCAAAACAACTCGTTTTAAATTAAATTGTACGTGTTTAATTGCCTCAAAGAGATTCTATTTAAGTAGAAATGCAAGGAATATTTTGTGATTCCATGCTCGTTTTGAACTTATTCACAGCATTGTGATGTATATTTATTTTATTTTTATTGCTCTTTTAATATGAAACTTCTTGGTAAGATAATGGAATGGGGTAATACTGAACTAAATGATTGGCGCAGAATAGAGTTTTCATTTTTATCAAAACATCATGCTATTGTCAAGATGCCTGGCTATAGTTTCATCATCCATCTCTGCCATGAAATATTCAAACATCAATTTTAAAGATTCGCATCTGGTTTTCTTTTTCAGAGAGCTGTCGTGGCATTCATCAATGAAATCTATAGGGCAACATCTTCTTTTGAAATGGTGAGTGATTTATTTACATATTATATGTTTTAATAATATCCAGTCTGAGTTCATATTGATATGCCCTTATGTTGAAGTTTTCTATCTTGTAAAATATTATATGTCATTGTTTTTTTGCTTTGAAAAGTCATACCAAAGTATTATGGTACAAAAATTCAGTTGAAATTATATGAAACATATTTTGTGTTGCACAGATGAAAACTCCTACTCTCTGCACTTCAGTGTAGTGGCATAAATCCTCAAAATTTTTACACATGCTGAGTAGTGTCATCTTCTACCAAGTGGATTATTTCTCCTGTTACTCTTTTCATCTTCAGATGCTGGATTAATTTTAATATATTATGCTATCTATTTTTTTCATTACTCTTTTTACTTTCTTTTTCCTTCTTATCCCTTACTCCTCTTTTTTTTAATATGCTCCATTCCATTTCAAAATTGTGGAATCAAAACTTAGTCTCAAATTCCTGGAATATTAGTGTAGGTACTCTTAGGGTAAATGAACGTTTTAAATTTATGAAAGAAATAGTACTATTTGCAATACTTTTTTACAAGAGGCACTTTTTTTTGACAACCTCGATATTCAAGGCAATGACAACTCTATGACCATTGGTGATAAATGTATCAAATTGATGTTGTTTAAAAGAACTCAAAAGTTAGAAAACATTTTCTGGCCCATTTCCAACATTTTCAGTGTGTAATATCACATAATTGACATGTTTTTATATTTTGCAAGGCATTAAAGTGTCATATATCAATCATGACTAAGTACTTTAATACTAAATGTAGCTGTTTGTTTGCTAGTCTTCATAAAATTTAAGACAGGCTCACTATGGGGTAATATTTGAGAAAAAATTGATGCTTTTCACTTCAGTCAACTTAACATTGTTGTTCATTTTTATCTATTTTTATATTTCCTTGGAAAAAAATACATACTCGATTCTTGCAGTCTCTCTTTTTACCATTCCACATTTGGAGTATTTATCCATCATCATTATATCTCCAAGGTGTGTGGGCATTCATCTTTATCATAGATTGGTTTTTATCAAGTTTTTTTTTCACAGTTAAACCATCTCTAAAGTGATACCTATTTTACTGAGTTTGATTATTTTGTAAGAAGGATAGAACAGTAATAAACTTAATAGTATCAGGTGTGACCTTGTGGAAATTATGGAAATCCATAGTGAAAAAACAACTTTTTAGTTTCCACAATTTTATTTGGGGTACGCAGCATGATTGGTTTCACTAGACTGTAGCGTAATTATTCACATAGAATTGGTGGAAATCACCAAACATATATATAGCCTTAGGGAGGAAGAGAGAGAAGAATAGGAGGGGCAGAAAAAAAGGAAAGAGTGGGGAAGTTGGTTGGTAGGGGTAATAGCGAGTTAGATTCGCTCATTGCAACATAGTGACAGCATAGAAGTTGGGAGGGAGGCATGGGGGAGGGGAGAAGAAAGAAGTTTCTTAGTGGAGGGGGTAGGGGCAACAAGGAGGTAAAAAGTAAATAGGGGCATGGTGGGGTACAAGGAAAAAGAATTGGAGGATACATCAACAAATTCAAAGTCGTTACACAGTGCACTATTATGCACTATTCCATAAATGATGTAAAATAACATAATAAAAAATTAAGTTATAATTTATTAAAATTTTTGTTCATGCATGTAGGCAGGAAAAGAGGCAATCAACTACTTTTTATGCATTTTTATAAAAGTGAATTCGCTATAAATGTACTGGATTGGATAACTTGAAATAGAAAGATCAGCTCTAACTAAAAATATAACAATTTTATCAACAGTACTCTACCACTTAAAAAAGAGTTCTCGCTTGGAGATCCGATCGAGTGCTTAATGAATGGTCACTCAGATAGGGGAAATAAGTCTCCAGCACGAACAGACTCAAGTACTCTCTCTTCCTTTTTGCAATTACAGATAACAATAAAACCATGTTTAGGCATCCTAACAATGAAATCAAAATTCTGCATTGGTAGCTCCCGGGATATAACATAGATATTACCAAGGAATCAAAGGGAGATTAGTAATTTCCCTCTGTATAAACATAAATCCTATCAATACTTAATCAAGAGCATGTGTTATTCAGCTGATGAATTCATGCTCATGGCTCAAGTAAATTGATTCTATCTGTCGGTTGTGTAAGTGCTCTATTTGACCTTTTCTTTACATGCAACTAATGTGCCCTAGAACCAATAAATATTGTTATTAATGTTGTGGGTAGAACTGATACTTGTGCAACTACATATCTGCTTTTAGCTTGTGTAACAGAGACAACGCATTGGCAATTCTACTGTCACATTGCCCCCAAAGCATATTTGCATGATTAATTTACCCAATGTACATGCTGTGTACATTGGTAATCTATAGTTAGCTTTGTATTAAAATATATTCTCAGAATATACCCTCAACTATCCTCCATTATGTTTCCAGTACCAGTATTGCACTGGTTACTCCATTCTTCTCTGCAAGTCTTGTGGAAACCGTTCAAAGTGAAATTGCCAGTGAAAAGCCAGGTGTTTTGGATGTCTTCCGAGAGGGTGCCTGCAGACTACTCTGCTGGAGTCCACCAGCAACTGGTGAGCTATTCACTACCCCTGATCATTATCTGAAGATCATTCTGGATGTTACTGTATTCCATTTGAAACTTCATTCATTAATGTAATCCAAGTCTTTCATCTGAGGGAAGTTTAGCAGAAGGATATATTTGCAGCCTTTTTTAGATTGCCTGAACTCTTGTTGTGATCAATAAGTAGCAATACATTTTCCTCCGATGGCTTTTAGAAATATGTGGTTGAGCACAATTTAGGTGAGCACTAAAATTCATTACAAGGACGCATTTGGTGATGGAATGCAACATAAAGGGTGAGTATTTGTGTATTTTCATTCATACACCTGAGATCAGATTGGTATAAAGAAATTCTCTCATTCTCCAATTGCCAATTTCCTATTGTATCAGTATTATTTGTTTCCTTAGCTGATCGTAAAATTACTTTCAGGAATTGAGTTTTCATGCTGATCAGAAATTCTAGTTTTCTATATATTTATTTTTTAATTTATACAGTTATTATTATCTTATCATTACTAGCCCAGGATTCATTGCAGAAAGTATGTAAATACATAGATGCATTTTTCAATAGCAACTCTTTGAGAGGTCTTAAAAATTTCAAAATGGTCAAATGGCTAGCCTTGATGTATTTGTGACCGTGTACTTTGTAAATGAGTTTTATAATATTTATTTTGTTTTCTTTAGATGAACATATATAATCCTTTATATAATTGTAACCTTGATATTTTTTCCTACTAATCTGGCATCATCCACAGTTACTGAGATAGTTAATTCCTTATTACTTCTAACATTACTAGGGAAATAAATTAATAACTGTGTAAGTATATTTGAAATATGCAACCTGGAATTTTAATCACCTATCAAAGTTATTACTTTCTATTCCCAAAAATGGAATTCTTTCAAAGGGAGTTGTGAGAGCATAAAACATTGTCATTGATTATAATACCATTGATAAAGACATATGTATGTGATACCTTTTATATTTCTGCTCTCAAGCCCATACATGTATCTTGGTTTTAGTCTTAGTGGATATGACGTTAATGATTGATTAAAATTTTTATTTCCCAGGGCGTATGCTTCCAGTTTGGGCTCTCGTTGTACCAACTGTCTCTTATGGATTACTTAAGTACCTAATCGGCAATACAATCCGCAATGTAGTCACTAACTTTCTTCAGTTTCACTTCAGAGCCAAACAGGAGAAAAAGGTATGTGGAAATCAGTTGTCATTTGCATTGTTTAATTTTAATTACAATCTATTCATAAATGATATTTACCTGCCAAGTGAACTCATTTTTTTGATGGAAGGATATTCATATTTCCAGATTTAACACGTATTACCTGACTGGTATCAATTTTTCATCTGCAAATCTTGTGTTGTCATTTATGCTTTCAAGGAAATATGTATTTAAGTATTTTTTGTGGGTAGAATGACCAAAATCCTATGATTTTTTCACATAAATTGTATTATCGCTTGGTAGAAAGTTCCTGGCATGTACGCAAAAACCCATTATCAACCCATGCGATACTATTCTGAAGGACTTCGTAAGCAGGGGGGTGTGGTTGAAAGTAAAGCATGAAATGATAACTCTCTTTTGGGAATTTCATTGTTTTCAGTCCCCTTCTTTTCCCTCTAATCCTCCTCAAATTTATGCCTTCCCCTCCAGGCTTCCTCCCCCTAAGACACTCTCCCCTCCACTCACTGCCGTTCTGTGCATCGAGGTGTCAGGACCTTTCAACCAAGCCACTTTCAACCACGGTCATTTGCAAAATACCTGATGAGTAGAAGCCATGCATGAAATTTCCTGGAGAAGGTATTTTATACAGTTAGTTGGTAGTAATAGGTCTGATTTTATATCTATACCCTAATTTTTTTAAAGTGTGTTTATGGTATTCAAACTGACATGCACTAAATGATTTCTTTGTATATTACTGTTTTGTACTTTGTATATTATTGTTTTGTACTTTGTATATTATTGTGCTCCAATGTGGAATCAATTTTATTTTCCCTTAATTGGAATCATTTATATTACCTATATGTATGTATTATTCACCTAAAAATCATGCTTCATTTTGTGTCTGCTTTGCATTAATGCATGTTGACATCTTATATGGGGAGTGTCAAAAGTAAAAGCTCTTCCAAAGAGAAGATAGTATCAGAATTACCCACGGTGTTTGCCTTTTGTACCTCTTAATGCACTGTTCATCCTTATTTGTGTGCCCCTGTTACCTAGCTCATGAATTGTGTGATAGTTTAATGAGCGGTCGAGTGTTAACTTCACTTAATCTGTTCATTTCTCTTCTTTGAAGGGTGCATTGCCTCGTGATAGCGCCAACTCCCTTGCAAATGCAGAGATTGAATTGAAGGCTTCAGTTGTTGCCTTGGTGGCTGCAGATGTACTTACCTATCCATTGGAAACTGTCCTTCACAGGTTTGTCTTAATTTTTTCTGTGCTTACTTAGTTATATGATGTGCTTACGGTGCAGCTGGTATGTAAAAGAGTGTAGTGTTGTCCTCCCATGGGGTTAAAATTAAGGTAGGGGAGTCGAGTTGACTTGTGCATTAGATAAAGCACATATAAAATCAAGTTTTACCAAAAAAAAAAGAAAATGGCTATCCTTCCATTTGAAATATAACAGCAAGAGAGTTGTGAAAGTAAATTTGACAACCAGTTGTCTAGAATTGCAAACAGTGGAGTAACCAAGGAAAGGTAAAAGTTTTAACAGCTTTCATGTATGTTTTGAAAAGTTGTAACTTAAAAAAAATGAATTTGCCAATGTGCTGGCACTCTACGAAAAAAATTCTCTGGCATTTTCTTATATCATCAGGCATGACTCGGTTTCTTCAAATATCCTTGACATTTGAACGAAACCTAATGCATGGTAGATGATTTTATTGATTGTTTCTCCAATGAGGTTTGACCAGGGAAATCTCTGTCCAGGAATAGGAGAATGTGCCAGGATGCAAATACCTTAGTTAAATTGGCCCCGAGTAGTCACGAAATACCTTCACAATGCATGATGTCAAGATTTTAAATTGTTTGGGAAGTGATTTGACTCCATTTGTGGATCTACTTTTGTCAATGATTGCATAAGTCTGGCTAAATGGTTTAACACGCTGTCTTGGACTAATAAGCCGATGCCATTGCGTGTTCTGCAACGCATGGCCATGAGCAGTGAAATCAGTCGTCACGTCGGGAGCTCTTTTTAAACGTGCATCATTCTTGTTTTCCAGGATTCACTTGCAGGGCACTAGAACGATCACCGACAACCTGGACTCGGGCATGGAAGTGCTGCCAATCCTAACCAACTACAGGGGAGCTTCAGATTGTTACGAAACGGCCATCTCCTCCGAAGGCTCCCTTGGACTTTTCAAGGGCTTTGGAACGTTAGTGTTGCAGTATTCTGTGCACATTGCCTTCTTGCGTTTGTCTAAGTTTGTGCTGACGGAGGTGTCTGGTTTGTTGTACCCGTCAAGTGCTTCCTCAAAGCAGCATTCCTCTCTAGTCCCTCCACATCTTGGCAAGCCTGCATTGAGCCAAGCCCAGGCTTCGCAGGCGCCGCCCGGTTCAACGCAACCGTATAGACCTTATGACGATGTGTACTTTCAAGGACGTTTCCCACCCCAAGTGTAACAGATTGCAGGTTCATTTGGGAGGTTGATACATTGTTAAGATTTTTAGTTTCGTATTATGTTAATGACTATTTATCAACATTGTTGAAGCGACTTACTTGCTTAATTTTTTTTTGTTTAGTGGCATTCAAGAGGGTAAAATTAAAATATAGTGCAGAAATTAAAGTTGTGATATTCCTTGTGTTTGTCAGGGATACTTAATAATATTTGCACAGGCAATTTGTTTTGAATCATGGAGAATAATGGATTTTTTAAAGAAATGGCTATTGTGTGGCAAATGGAAACTGGGAATTAACTGGAAAATATTTTTTTATAGCAGTTATTTTCTATTTTGAGATGTCATTCCAAGGGAAAGGTCCAAGTGGCGAGTATGATGGTAAAAGAAAAGAGGTTTGCCACAACTGCTGAACCTTTTTCTTAAAACTTTCACCCAGATATAAAATGCTTTTATAGCATTAAAATAATTTACCTTTGGTTACATGTATTCATATTTAAAAAATATATCACCTTTGAGAAAGGAGTGGAGACATTTTAGACATTTTTACATTTTCCCCATATATATGGGCTCTGTTATTGCCCCAGATCACAATCTCTTTAATTGGGATTAAAGTATGCCAATTACTTGAAAAAAACAAGGTTTTTTGGCTCACTTGTACACTTTATTTAAGTGTTAATTCCAAATAGGCTTAATTACCTAATTAGATGTGTTTTTAATGGTTGTGATTTTAAGAATGTTTTCATTTTTCGCTTACCATTTCATAATTGTGTTGATGTCGCATGATTCTTTTAAAATTACCACTTATATCTTCGCTCTGTTTATGCGGTAATCATGTCTCGTCATTTTAGCATTATGGTAATTATAATTTATTGCACATGAGCATAAATAAGCTTTAATATGATAAATAAAGCGCTCTTGAATTAGCAATCTTTTAAAATCATTGTTATCCTTATATTTATTGTTAAAATGTTATTTTGCAATTAATTTTTATTATAAGCTAATTATTTCTTTTGGTATTTTCTTTTATGTATATTTATAATGGCTGATTAGTTAATCATTTAAAGCTATAGACAATGGAACCTTATACAGAGCAAAACTTTTGCTGTTAGGATCTCTCCTTTCCATTGGCGTTATTTTTCATAGTGAGGTTACACTTATCAAGAAATTGATATCATTTCAATATGTGCATGTAGAAGATATCCACTATGTATGAAATATTAATATGTTGAGTTATTACCCATTTATCTTCTAGCCATGGCATTCTCTAAGAAGATAATTCCGCTTTTTTGCCCTTAAAAAATTCACCATTATGCAATTAATCCATAAGCCTCTGCAGTGTCCTAAAATCACTGAGTTTATTAATCTTAGCTGTTTCTGTTGCATCTGTGGACTATGGCTGATAACCAATCTTAAATCCCTCATATCCAGAGTACATCTTAATCTCTTATTGCAGCACTACAAGCTCACATCAGTGAAATCACCTTCAAACAACATACGCTGCAGTTTTATTGTTAGTTGCAGTCAACTTCCAGTTCTCCATGGTAATGGGTGGATCAGAAACCATTGTTGGTAAAATTCAGGGGTAAAATGCAAAAAGATGGAAAAATCAAAGGTTAGACTAACTTTTCAACAAAATTCATGTATTTCAACCAAGATACTAGTGTCTATTAGATATTTGATAAAGACAACTCACCACACATAAAAAGTAGAAATACCTAGAAGCTTCTTTGTGGAATGGTCCTTAAGGTAAGAGGACGTCATTGAATGCAGAGGTGTTTGATTGGATTGACGGTTGATGGAAATTGATCAATGGAATATGAAAATATTTAACAGCCTTAGCTTTTCCAATGGACAAAGACATTATTTGCCTTTACGGAGTAATATTTTCAGCATTTTTTAAATTATAAAGTCAAAATAGTATATAGGTATGCTGCCCTTCACTCTGCTGAGTTTTTGAAAAGATGAAAATTTTCATATTAAGTGACCCACGCATAGGAAATTCAAAATGCTTATTGCCTGAAATGTTGAAAGCTATCATTTCTAAAAGGGAACTACTAATTTCATTATTACTAAGAACATGCTGAAATACTCTCACTTCAATAGTTTCATGTTGGTCTTCATCTTTTCCTTCTCTATAGTCTTTAGTTCATGACTGGCAAGTAAGTGCATAGGTGCTCTTAGGGGATGTATTGTTCAAAGTAGGTATGTAATGAAAATTCTTCAGCATATGGGTGGGTGATTGAGAGGTTTTAAATAGTTTTGTGGACCTGAGGAAGGATTTTTTTTTAAATTTAGATACCAAATAGCAGCTATGTACAAAATTCACTCTACTTTAATGTGATAGATATATCAAATAAAATATAGTCTTATCGTTTAAAACTCTAATTTTTACACTAATCCTTCAGTAAAATCAGCCACAAATGACTAAATACAAGGTGCAGACCATATTTCAAAGCCATAAACAAAATAAATTGTATGAATCATTATTTTATTCTTGCAAAGATATTACCTTAACCGAATTTTAAATTAAACCTCACAAAGCCACCATGCAAACCGTTTTATGTGAAATCACTCTGATCTTATATGATGTAATCAGGTTGCACTCAGTCCTAACTGCGTTGAAACACTGATTCCTGTTAGATTGCCGAAGTTGAACAATTTTGGGTCAGAATAGAGGGATAGGTTACTCTACACACCTCCACTATGGTGCTGTTGTCTCCTGTCTTCATTTGGCAGGAAGGTATAATGTGGGTCTGCAAAATGGATCTGAGGTCTCAAAAAGGGGCCAAGAGGCCCCTATTTTTTTATAACAATCAACGTTGCACTCAGTATTATCGCTTTAGCTAAATAGTGCTCCAAACACACACACACACAGTATCTAAAAAATATTTAATTGCAAGCGAGTGTGCAATGTGGTATTGTGTAATGCCAATCAAACAATAAGAAGTGTGGAGTACTGGGAGTGCAGGGAAGTGCAATCCCACAGTTCCATCCCCTCTGGCAGTATGATATATTTTGCTGTTAAAATTAAGTGTTTCTCACCTAACTTTATAAAAATAAATTTACTGAAACTGAAACCATCGTACTTTTGCTCTGACATGACTTTTTTTTATGTGACCAAACATCTTGAGAATGGAATATAAGTGTTGAAACCACTGTCAGTGGTTATTAATGATAAAATTTTTGTAGAAAACACTGGATTTAATTCTAACACTAAGCATTGTTTTTTATGCTCATCTGAACCTTGATTTTTTGTTGTGACATCTTTTGCTTATTTCATTTTTCTTAGTATATTTGATATTTTTATCAGCTCCTCCTCTTCATATTTTTGAGGCAACCAAAATTAGTTGTT
>LYUA01002274.1:121139-131257 GCA_002093875.1 Calopteryx splendens | reverse complement strand
ACTTTGGTCTTCCTAATTTTTATTTTCATTCCTAGACTTTTTCCTGCTTCATCAATTGTATCCATCATTTTCTGTAATTGGTCTTCACACTCTGCTATGACTGCTTGGTCATCTGCATACTTAATGATTTTTACTTTTTCCCCTCAAGAACTATCTAGGTGAAAATTAGACATGAATTTTGAAGATTCTAAAAGGAAGACACAAATGCGCCTGTAATGCATGATGTGTTTTCGCAAAAGTAGCTAGCGATATGGTTTAACTATACGATTCAATTAATATGCTTCAACCATTACATTTTACATCACGCAAAGGGTGATAGTGAATTTTCTCATACGATCCTTAGAAAAACATGAACTAAATTTTAGATTTTCGAGCTAACCGTTTAATAAAATATTCGATAAATTTATAATCGCGATAAATGTGATTGACCATTCAGAACACGAGATGGAATGAGAGAAAATTATCGATGGGCTCCAACCTGATACACAAAGGACCCGTTAGAAGTATATTATAGATGCGGAAAAAACATTAAAAGTGCCAAGTAGGAGACATAGGGACAAATGAAAACGGATGTGAGTTGGAAATGGTGTCTGGGCGTTAGAGAATGAACGTTGGTTCGGAAAAAAATTGAGGGTTGGAATCTCGCAATATTCAGAATGGAGTGATAACGATGGGGTTCGGCCTGAAGCAATCGAAACGTCTTGTTAGGAGAATAAGCCCAAGGGAGCGGAAAGAAATCTTCACGGAGAGGAAAAGGGAAGGAAGTAAATTCTTCCACTTCTGGAACTCGTGCAAACAGCAGAGGAAGAGATTCAATTTTCTTGGGGAAAGGGATACACAGAGGAGACCATAAAATCATGCCGAGAGGCAGAAGATTCCAGACATCCGAGCAAAATGTCAGGGTGGCACTCCTGGAGAGGACTAAGAGTAAAATGGGGGAAGAAGTTAATAGAAGGCGAGAATGTGAATTTGCAAAGAAAAGGGTCCAGGGGAAGAAATTTGAGCCAAAGACCGCGATGATGCATTACGATGCCGTTAACGGCTGCTCCGTTTGAAAGAGATCCCAAGATATGCAGTTAGGACACCTTCTTTCAACGAAAATGGACCTCCCATCAGTCCTAAGGAGTCTGAAATTAAATCTTTCTTTTTTCCAAATTTCTATAGAGGTTCGTCCGCTTTACCAACTCTCGGCCGACCCCTCCATTCACTAAAGCCCTCGCGAAGAAAAAGGAAATTGGGTCGCTTCCAAATTGAAATCAGGGTAAAATTTCTATCCCCTCTATGAAAGGAGGGAGGGTGGTCCCGCCCGCCGCTCACATCGACGTGACACGAGTAAAAAGGGTAAAGGTGCCGAGTTGGATGATCCGTTGTTAAATCGGGATTGATCGAGAAACGACGTCCAAGCGGATATGCAAAAACGAACGAGTCTGGTCTAGAATAGTTAAGGTGAGGCCGATCGCTGGGAGGGAAAATTTTTTTGAAAGGACAGAGCCGACCCGATATCGACCCGGGATATCGAGTCTCCGAAGACCTCCCTCCCCTCCTCCCTCCACGGCCGGTGGGGAGGAGGGAGGCTGGGGGTGGGGTCCCTGGGGCGGGTCGATGGGTTGGGGGAAGGGAGGAAGGAGAGCAATTTGGGCATCGTGGATGCGTGGATGGGGGTGTTATGGCTGCAGCCGCATGACATTTTTACATGCCAGCGAACCAGAGGCTTGGGTTAGGATTGTGGCCTCCGGGGGTGAATTTTTGAAACCCTCCATCACCTTTGAATGATAACACTCAATCCCCCATAAAGACATTTTATTTCCCCGCCATGTTATTAAGTTAATAACATATTTTAGACCGCAATATTTGCTTGTTAGGCATAATTTACTAAGACAATTAGGCCATAAGTTTGAAAGTGTGTATATATAGTACGAAATAACATAATCAACTCCTAAATTATTCAATTTCTTAATTGGTTGCTTGACTCAAATAAAATATTCGATCGAGAAATGTTGGGGGGCTACTGCTTAACACCAACTATCTTTAATACTCTCAAAAGTGATTAAAGTCTGGCTTCCCGAACCAGAGGTCAGTGATTCCTTCCCAAATGCATGGGAACTCTCCATGATTTTTCCGTTCTTCCAAAGAGTGATGGGTAGAGCGGTGAGCTTCAGATTGATTACTGTGACGATTGATATTCGTTAACCTTCAATTCCTTCTTCTTCCTCTCTGTACTTCAACATCTTCTTTAACGATCTGTAGTCGGATGTAATATCTGCATAAAATATGTCCAAAAACAACATGCTTTCATCTTTCATCAACTCTATTATCATCCTCAACAGGTTCCTCTCCTATTCTATTCTCCTCTAGACATAATTCATTTCTTATTCTGTCAGTATCACTTTCTCTATTAGTCCCCATTACCACATTTCAAAACTTTTCAAATGCTTCATTATAATTTATCGTACATGCATCACATACACACGAAATACTTATTGATCCTTTTCTTGAATTCGATTGGAAGCCCTTTCGCAGTTAAAAATCCTTTAGCATTTTCAAGCTGTTTTCATTTTTATTCTTTAGGTTTTTCACACTTCTATTCTACTTCTTACCCCCATATCGAAGGTATAGATCCTGCGATTTCTCTTGACACGTCGAGGAAAGAAAGGAACTACCATCACTAAATCAGCAGGCCAGAAAACAATGACATCGTTAAGAAATAAGTTAACAAATTAGATCGGATGCAGCGAAGAGGAGTATGACTTTCAAAGCGATGCTATCATAAACTTAGCAGCATCACTGGATAAGTAGAAGAACTATGCTGAGAATCACGCACCAACCAAGGCTAAATTATAGATTATCATCAACACTTGCACAAATAAATAGATAGCTCTCTTTATGACAATGTTAAGAGTGTATTAATAACGGCATCGTACTTTGGTGGAGAAATAACGAAATAAATAGAGATAAAATGGAGAACAGGTAGATTAAAATTATTTTTCTCCAGCGAACGATAAGGTTATTGCCAAAAACAGCGATCGGGAAACAATATGTTATGCTATGTAGCTTAGGTAATAGTACCCTCTATTTTATCTCACTTAACTAAAATCCCAAACGGTAGCTCTTTTCTCATACTTAGAGAAGTATTAAGACTTTGATATCGCAGTGCATTCAAAGCTGTCGGTAGAATTTTCTTCCATCGCATGAATTCTATAATCTCTCCGTCCGATATTAAAATTCGAGCTAAGTATAACTTTGACCGAGCATGGTTTATGTTGGATCGACCCTGTCTTACACCCTAGCGGTGGCTTTCAGGGTATCATGTCGATGAAGGTATATATTTTCGTACAGCAATATTTAAGGATTAGTTTGCCGCCCACACAGTCCACGTGGACCACCCGAGGAGAATCTAACACTAAAAAGATTAATACATATTTCCCCTTCTACTTACTAAAATACAACCTCTACTTTTTGACGGATCGTGCCCTAATACACCCCCTGCCACACACTTTTGAGGCGATCCTTGAGTACTACTGTGTTGATGTTTATTTTGAAAAGAATCCCGACAATCTACTTTCATTTAAATCAATGAAATCATCAACTCCATCTACTTTCATTTAAAAGAACACATGCGAGAAACGCGACCAGTTTATTTCATGATATCCTTGGGCGGTTTACTATGTTTCAGAATTGAAGCGAGATCAGTGGGGTTGTGCATATTATTCAAGCACAGTGAACTAGTACCAACCCATTTTACTTCATGGGATACCTAGGTTGGCAATTTTCAATAGGGTGGAATGCTTCATGCGAGATCAAACCTAAAATTGTTTAAAAAGGATTCGTTCTTGGAAAATATAATAGATATTGAGAAAAGTCCTAAAAATATCACGAGGATAAACGAGAATAGTAAAATAAGATATATTATTAGCAAATATAAAGATTTTAGATTCCAAGTTTTCCATAGGTATTCAAGGATTCAAAAATGAAAAATTCCATCAGATGAACCAACAATAAAATATGGGTTTGTTCAAGGCAAAACCACCTGGCTTAGTCGTTATCCCATCCAAAACTTAGGAAAACAATTTTAAAACTAAAACGCTTGGTTTCAAATTAAATCCCTTTAGTTTACGGTTACCAAGTTCCTCGCCTCCTGAAAAGATCTCATGCCGATCTTGATCAAACGTGCCGCACGCTCATGTCTTCGGATTACATACTATCATGGAGATGCATATTTAGATATGTCGTTTAAAAAATAAATTAAATTAAGAAAATGGACTCCGATCACGCGTTATAATGTCCAAATTTTGTATACATAAGTAATAATGGATGTTTTGCGTTAGAATTAGAAGCTTCTCCGGTCGATAATAGGTCGACTGCCTCGAGGGACGGCCTACACGGGACCGAATGGTTCTGCGATTCGTCGAGGGAGCTTTAGGAGAGTGCCTGGGACAAATGCATTAATGGATCGTCCAGCGTTGAGGCTGTTCCTCCGACATGTATTATTCATGAGCCCTCCCCCGTTCTACGTGCTAACCTACATTATATGGCCCTGCTGCTTGGAAGCCGGAGACTCTTTACAAATTGTATTCGCTTGGCGATTTAATGTTCAAGGGGTGCACCCGTTCATGAAAACGGACGGGTGGGAAGGGACGGGTTGGGAATCCGGCCGAAGCTGTCTCTGCCCCGAGGCGCCATGGTGAAGGTGTGACGCTTAAAACGTCGCTGCAATGAATCGGGAACGTGGTCGGGACTGATCTGCTTCCCTATCGCGCATCTTTTCATGCTTGGTTTAGCAATATGATTCCGTGATCAATACAAGATATTGTTTTTTTTTCCAAATTTTCCCATTTTGAGCATTAAAATATTTCGCGTGATAACATCATCATAGCCTTCCTATCAGAAGGTATGCTTCGGAGGGACTGTGTTAAAACGTTTTCAAAATTCCGTGATTTTCAGATGGAATAAGTACATCTGAATAAGTACTCTGCAAGCCACAGCGAGGGCATGTAAGCGGGGAGTTTTGAGTCACCACCAGTCAAAAATGAATCTGATTTTCATTAACACCTTGCATCCTTCCACAGTCGTGATGCTCAAAACTGTCGAACGTATTTCCTATTGTTGTGGTCGCGAATTGTGCGAAGGGGCAAAAGGTCTCTCTCGTATCTATCAGTAGGGCAGACAGTTCGGCGGTTCTAAAGCACTGATTAAAATGAATTCCATAACCGTCCAACACCAAATAAAATATTATTCACCTCCGCATAATTTCCATCTCCCTCCATCCGGCGTCCAAAATGCCTATTCTTCTCCTCCCTCTGCATCGCTATCCTCCCTTCTACCACAGTCTATCGCAGTATTCCATTGCCCTCAAAAGCTCTTCCACTCACTTTAATCCTCTTCTTTCACTTTTCCTCAACAACTTCCTCCCCTGCTCTGTCACATCCAATATTTTTTTTTAATTTGTCTTCTTCTCCATCCAGTGTATTTTCTCTATAGTTCACCATGCCCACGCGATATAATGTGGTGATGTATCAATACAGGCAGCTTGATTATCTTCTTTTCCAATCTGCATTTGCAATATATGTCTGCTCTTGACAACGGACCAATCATTTGATCCCATTTTTAAAAAAATCCTGTATTCTGCACACTTGAGTGTAATTTTAAGCCATTTAATGTTGTTGTAATCTATAATTAAATTACGCATTAAATATCTGTTCCTCAATGAGACCAGAGGTTAGGTAGGAGAGGGGACTCAATCTCTCCCCACAAATAAAGGCTTTTATCCACCCATGTATCCTTTTCCAAACCCACCTATAAAAAGCTTCAAATCTACACTATCGCGCGAGAACCAATGACAATAAAATTTAAAGTAAAAATATCGATAGCTGCTTTAGGGCTCAGTTGACTATTTTATGCTTCTAGTTGTTTATTATAATAAGTCTTAGCAATTATTTAAAAATAATGCACGAACATCAGATACTGACAACCTGGGTGCAAGACTTATAAAATAACTAAGACAAAGTGGTAAAAGTAGGTAATTATTTTCAAAAACTATTCAGTTTGCAGCAGAAGAAATAGATGCAAGTAAATGCCAAAATTAATGTTCAGAATGAGAATCTTTTACGATAGTGTGGCTCAAAATGCCAGCGGTGAACTTATATTTTCAAAATGTGATCATTATCTACTTCTTGCAGACAGGTCTTCGACTAATGTCATATTTTTTACCAGTTAAAGGGACACTCGTCAATTACCGAGGTCAATTATATCCAAGTATCTCAGCAGGAACTAATTTTGCGGCTGGCCGATTGTAACCACCGAATTCAACCGAGTTTCGTTCGAGTCCTGTTCCCTCATGAGACCGTCAGCGGCGGCTTTCATCCAGCAAATGGCGACCATTCTTATGGGAACTGATGAATAATTCATGGCCAATCAACTCTTTCCACGCAAACGTGCAATCACGTAAAAGGAGAGAATATTTACTCATGCTCGTGTCTCCTCGTTTCCAGTGCTACAAGCACCCCGTAACTGCACTCAACCTGTTGCACTATAGTTCGCTTATGACCATAAAGGTGGAAATCACAGAAGGGAAGGATTACAGAAGAGGACTGAGGATGAGACGCATGTGATAGAAGACGTCTACGTCAGCCCATTAAATGGGCGCGCCCCACTTTGTCATTTAAGTGTTCGGGGCACTCCGTGCGCCATCGACTAGAGATGGAAAAATGAACTTTTATTTCATAATACTAACACCTTTTTCATGTTTTTCATTGTACTCCTTAATTCTACAAGTATCTTTTCAACTTGAACAAAAAAATTAAAAAATCTTCCTATAATGACATTAAATCTTTATGTTATAATTAGTCTGAAAACCAAGAGAATTATTTTGAATGATGAACTAACAAACTTATTCACTGATATCCTCATTGCTCTCAATACAATTAACACATTTATAAGTAATATTAGCCATGTGATTTTTACAAATAAATTTCGTACATATGCTACATTTTAGCGTTGTGTTGTTGTTTAACTGCGTCCGCACCGCCCGCACATTGCACAGCGCCCCCCCTCTCTCCTGCCTTCATTGCTCACGCGTTTTCTTTTAGCTGTTTCGCACATTCCCTCCTTATCTTCGTTCTTGGGATATGGTGTATGTCTTGAAATTATTGTTTTTAGTCTTGGCGGTAGATTCCGTTTCATTCTCTCTTTCAAGTGATCTTTTAGTAAACTTTAATGCAAGGTTTTTCAAAAACACCCTCCTGTACTTGGGTGGAGAATCTCGGAGGGCAACCTTGAACAGCGCAAGAGCATTAATTCCAGCCATATTCAGTAAACCAAAAAACAATGTCATTGGCCATCTGCTTCTAGTCGAAACAGAGAAGTTTTCGCACATTTGGGCGATAGTCTAAAAACCTTTTGTAATGTTGTAATCCATTATAAAGTCTGTTTTTTTGTATCACTGTACCGTACCGTCATACTGGATAATAATATCACAGCTTTAGCTTTTTTCGGGACATATGGAACTAATGTGACACTTTTTTTGCAAACCAAAGACCAATGACTCAATTTCTCTGTTCCTGCTTGGGAGAAACTCAATTGGTATTTCCCTTTTATTCTTTCTGACCATGCCAAAAAAAAACGATTTTTTATAAGGTCAATCTGTATTTTCTGGATATTGGCGGATATAAAGTGAAAATATCGTACCTTTTGTATCTCTTTCCCTAGAATCGGAGTCATTCATTTTTGAAAAAGCTGAAAATTCGTCTTTCACATCTTGGCCTTTCTTCTTTCATTGGGAAATGTTTTCACAAAATTACACGTACAGTTCTACTAAACTTACTGTTGAAAGGTTTTTTTTATTCCATAAAGATAATTTATCCCAGCCTACATAAAAATCACACGCCTACAAATAATACAAAGCCTACAAATAATCATCGTCGTCAGAATGATCATATTCTTCCGATGACGCTCGTAGTTCAGATTCTGAGCCGTGTTCTTCTTCGAAATGGTGTTCATTTTCTGAATCTGAATCACTGTTGTCAATGTCTGTCACTCTTCCAAAAACCTCAGCTATCTCTTGCTCTGCCAAACTTCTGTTTGCCCTACACAAAAATTATATACATATTCTGAGCATATACATACGAAATGTTCTGAAAGGTTTTAGTTGAAAATCACAAGGTATTAACTCGAGTCACGTTATTTTTACGCGGCTTCAAATTCCATTAACTTTCTTCTTTGTCAAATGTTTCATTATTTACTATGATTTATGAAATTGATATAAACTAAATGCAACTTAATTATAAGATATCTCATATAAGGGAAATCTCGATTTGGGAGCGAAGAGTAAAAAGCGAACTTACATAATTTGTCAACTGGTCCGTAGATATTTCGAATTCACGCATGCATAAACTTTGACGCAGGTAAATATCGGCCGAGGCCACCGAAGGAACGCAGTTAGCCGATAAATGATAACTAAAATAAAAAAGATTCACGAAGCATCATAATATAGTGTTATAAACAATATTTTGGACCACTGCATAAAAATAAAAATATCTTACATTTGCCACCAAACACATGGGAGTTCTTCTAGATAAACCACAACTCATCCAACAACTAATGTCACAGGAAAAAGCTGAGAGAAAACCGAAAGTTTTTCAAACATCTGAGCAAATAAAAACGTTACTATGTGTATGCACACTCTCGAATAATAGACATTCTAACTTTCTGAGCTCTATGAAATTTTCCTCCTTTAAGTGATCGCGCGGCGCACAGAGTGCGCCAGATGGTACTTTGGTTTACATTGATTCGTCTAAGGACGAGGTAAAATAAAATGTAGCCATGACAACGTTGTATATACATTGTATGAAGATACCCAATAGGGTATATGGCACACTTAGTTCGGGATAAGGCTATTTTGTTGAAGGTTTGTTACTTTTTATTCCATTGGCGCACTCTGTGCGCCAGCTCGCCTACTTAAGGGTTAAGAAACTACGAAGTAATTAAGAGGTTGGCAAGTAACAAGGTAGCTTGGCGAACAGAAACATTCCTTAGGTTGAAAACTAATGATAATGGCGTCATTGGAAGAATCTGCCAGTATTTCCCCTTGCTGTGCGCCGTTGCAATCATGATATCGATTCCGATTAGTAGCTATTATAATGGAATAAGATGTGCTTATGAATTACCGTATATAATGTCACAAAGTAACCGTCATCGTGCACATTGCGCCAGCATCTTATTCCGTTTAAAGCTCTCAAAAATTCACAGCGTAAGAGGACGACTGGGTAGCTCCACTGGCGAAAGCACTCGGCCGAAAATCGAGGTATCCGAGTTCGAGTCCCGGTACAGGCGAATGATATTTCATTGTGAATATTTTTCGCGTAAGTTGCTACTGCTGGTGAAGTCGGTCGATTAAAAGGAATAAATGGGTCAAAATCTATATCTGTTTTAAGAGTGGGTGGATTATTACTTTAGCTTTTACAAAGGAAACTAATTAAAAGGTAGAGGAATTTTTCTCGGAGGATTCAATTTCTCATCAATATCAAGTATCTATAAAGTATTTGGGAGGGTATTAGGGGTTGATTTCGATTCCGAATGGTAGCTATTCTGGGTATATAGTAGGCTGGTAGTATAACTATGTTCGCAGTTATGCATGACACTGCGAGCTTCCAGGTCGATATAAACTTTCTCGAGTTTATTTCTGTGGGACCATCTGACACTTGTAATGGAACGTAGGTATGTTGAGCCTGTAATTGAGTGAGATGGGAGGGCTTGAGGATAGAAGACCCAGATGGTCTAGGGTAAATGGAAGTAGGGTGGATGATGGAAAAGTAAAGGAGGTTTTTTTTGCGTAGAAAGACAGCGAAGATGCAAGGGCGAAATGCGAGAGGAAAGAGTTCGAGGCTGGCAAACGGAGGGGAGCATTTAGCACAGAAGAAGGATAAGGCTGAATGACCCCCGATCGCATGGTTTGACAAGCATATTGAATTTCGCGTTAATTGCGGGGGCACGGTGACATTTTATGCAATAATATCCTAATCATGCTAAAGCATACACTACCTAATGCATCCACATCTATGTGGTAGGTACCCAGAAAGCTACCTCAAGGGTGTGTGGCTGAGAGTGTTTCCACGCAAGACATG
>LYUA01002272.1:108813-121935 GCA_002093875.1 Calopteryx splendens | reverse complement strand
TAAATGTGATGTAATAAATTGTATTATGCAATTGGAAATGTATTGTTTATAAATTTATATTTATTTTATTTCATAAATAAATTACTGATTATTTTTAAAGAGTTGTTAAAAATTCACATTCTTTACACTCCGCCGAAACATTTGCAAAATAATGGAGGTCATCCGTTATGGCCACATCCCACCAGTTCAACTCGTTATTTTTCGATGGTTGACTGTGTCGTTGCGAATTAACCTATTGTTGCCCCTGAAGTGGGAAGCGCCCTTAGAGCGTCAATTTATGTTGAAAGATTTTCATCTTCCTTGGAACGCTGACTGTTAAATCTTCCTCTTATTTGACCAAGCTATCAAAAACTACTCTTAGTTTACAGTGAGGTAAATAGTTCCGTAATCCATTTAACTATTTACGATTGCCATTAAAGAAATGCTAACATATCCTTCTACTCATGTCGAAGACATTCTTGAAAGCCTAGAAGTTCCTTTCTCTCCTACAATTTCTTTTCCCTGATTTTAGAATTCCAGGAATCAAGAAACCTAAATGTGTTTCGATTGAAACTTAAAATTTTGTCTAAATTCGTGTTGACTTTGACGTAATGTCCGTTGTAAGGTATATGCTAGGTTACGCAAGAAGTCGAGGATTTTGAGATTAATCTGATGCTTACTACTTAAATCATATTATTGCTATATTTGCTGATCAATAGATATGTAAACGACTAACTATAGATTTAATGATACTTAGAGATGTGTTTATAAATCAATTTGCCCGTTAGCTGAACTAGTAGCATTCTCAGCCTGGAGTTTTGAAAACACCTTACCTAGTATTCGGGTAGTGTCGAGGGATCGTTTTTTTATGGCCAAAATTAACCTAATTGTGACTGAATGACTGAGGAAGAAACTTTATGTTCGCCACCTCATTCGTATTCAGCCTCCGTCATTTACTCTTCCGTGGAATCCATTATTTCCCTTTGCACTTCCCTTTCGCATGTGCCTTTGGATAGTTTTTTAAAACATCATTTCATTCTCAAGGCTTCTTTCTTCACCCACTATGCCATTAATGCTTTCCCTATTTATCTCCTTCTAGGGTTTCATTTCGTATAATTGAATACAACTGTAAACAGGGTCGCTTTTATCTAAACAAGTACTTTCACTTGGATTTTCTGTATTTATTATTAATCACGCTTAAAACTGGAGAAGATTGACAATTACTCAAGTAGTAAATTTGTGTCTTCTAAATGATAATGACAACAGTCTTCAGTACCAACAAATTCAACTTGTCTCTTGAGAAAGTATGCTCATAGCCTTTTTTGCGTCAAGTTGCAATTATTATGCCCACCGGGACGGCAGTAAAAAGGTAAACCTAAAGGTGAAAGGCCGTGCACGAGTGCACGGAAAAATTCTAGGTATGCCTTGTTTAGGGGACGAATAACCTCTGTATAATATGCATAAATATGTACAGTAAAAACTGTCTTAAGCGGCCACTGCAAGGCCAAAAGAAAGGTGGCCGTTTACAGAAGTGACCGCTGGATGAAGGTTAAATCAGGCGTACGGTTTTGAGATAAGAAAAGCAATGATATGGACCATTAATGATTTTAACAGGTAATGACAAAATCGAATTATTTTGTATTATTGTTAACCAAAATAATCTTTCAGAGTCCTTTGTTTCGCATTCCGGATGCGATTTGTTTGTCAAGCTCTTGACAAACAAACAGTATCCGGCAGAGATTTTGTAGCTCCTCATTGAGGTTTATCGGCGGATCGTCACCTCTTTCTATGGTGTATTATTGATGTATATATTTGCATATGAAGAGAAATACTTGTTATGAATTTTAGCGCGTATAGATGGGAGGATTAAAAATGTACAGCTACAAAAAGAGGTTGTAAAATGGAGAAAATATTCTTAAGTCATGACAAGGAAAATCTTCTTTACAATGAAACGATAGGGTGGCAAGTGGGTTCAACAGCGACTGTATAAGATTGATTGAAATGCAATTCGAAAAGCGCAAGCATTGTAAAAAATCATAAGAAACGAAATAACTACTACTGTCAACAACTACTATCCTTGTCACAGGAAAACCTCTTTATGCTGTTTCAATTGGTGTACTCGTACCTATATATACCTACTGACGTATTTTATACGGAGGGGAGAATATGCTTGTGGCATCAGGAGAGAAAAGATTAAAAGTGATGAAACTTTAGTACTACAGAAGAATGATATAAGTAAACTAGGCCGAATGGAGATGTCCTTTGAGGAGTGCATGAAGAGAGGAGGCCATAGTAAGCACTAATAAAAAGTACAATAGTACTGAATACCTTACTTATTTATGCATCACGAGAAGCGATTGATGGAAGATAAAACTATGGAGAAATAAAGTGATCAACTGAGAATGGACACATTTTCCGGCTGTTACAAACCAATCATCATCGGATTGAAAACTTAGGCCGTGGATAACATATGACGTACTTAGATTAAGTTGATCAATGCCTAACAATAGGCTACGAAGTCATTAGCCCACGTGGCTAGTTAACGAAACGGATTTTATTTACCTACTATTGAGAAGATCTCCCGCATTACTTACAAATGGGGAAGTTGATTCATTCATAAGTACCTGAACCAAACCTACCATTCGTAGCCGTCTTCAAAACGATTGATGGTATTATGCAGCTTTACATCACTTGTTTTTATCGGCTAGAAATTTAATTTCTCCATTGTTAAACCAGTGACATCTCCCAATTTGAGGAATTTGACTGTTGGTTGGTTGGACGACATCCTCTTTGTCATCAGCTTTGTAATCATCCGATTATTTTCGGGAGACTTTATGCGTTGTAGAGTCTTTGAGACGAAAAAAATGACATTTGGAGTTTGGACATTTGGAAAAAAATGGACATTTGGAAAAAAATGACATTTGGACCAGTACCTGGTAGTATTAATTCAGCGACTGTACAAATTGCTCTGATGCATAGAATCATACAAGAATCATTAAGGGAAACATGTTTTCCACAGTAATGAAATCGAATGTAGGTTTGATAGGTGAAGGTAGATGTTCTTGTAAGGAGTACCTATCGTCTATTGGTTTGTGGATTTATGAAAATATTGCCGTATGCCTTAAATGCCTTAGCTCTTGCTTCCATGATGAAGTTTTAGAATTTTCATCATTTTTTCTGACTTAGTTTGGAGCTGTGTTTACTGCTAAACTCTTTCCTATCTTTTCCTCGAGTATTTTCCGTGCAAAAATGTAACATTTTATTCAATTTTATTTTAATCTCCAAAAATGTATTTCGCGCTATCACATCTCATGTGTATTTCTAAAAATAAAGCTCTATTTCATATTAACCTTTTAAATTTTTACCGTGGTTCCCAACTTTGCTCTTGGTTCAGTATCTCATCTAAGTAATTTAACTCTCACATCCTGTAGTTAGTACGATGCTTAAATGGTTTCTAAATGTGATATAAAAATTACTTAAATACAGTCAAAAAATGTAGGATGCTATTCAAATACATTGTATTACATTTTATTTCAAGTTATTCATAGCTGTCTATATTATTAACATTTTCAAATATTTTTTTCAGAATTTTATCGCCGTCAAGTTTACTTAATCTCCGATGCATTATGCAGTAATCAGCAAAACATTTTGTGTTTGTATACATTCGAAAAATCATTTATCACCATACATATTGTGTCCAACAAGTGTGAGTTTCCTTTCTGTTTTTGACATAGGTACCTCTCTCTTTTTAGAAAAGGAGTTTTTCATCTTTGGAAGTTTGTATTTTCTTCATCGCTTTTCTTTAACTTAATATATCCATTTCTTCAAATATTCTTTACTTAGAAGCTATCGCTGTACCACTTTTATTGGTGTAAAGCACAACTGATGTCCAGAACAGACATTTCAAATTAATTAAGGTTGTCTACAGAGGAAATAATAATTACTTTCCCATGTAATTGGGTAAATAAATATCACATTTGAATTCATGGAAAATGCCGCGTTGAAATATACTGGGGACTCGTAACTAGGCACTTGGCCGTTGGGCGTCTCCCCGATCTGCCGCGATCTTCGCGTCACTGTGTTGAACAGGTTGCGACTTCGTCCGGTAGATGGAACGTTGTACTTAAAGGAATCTTGCCGCGCGTCTGCTCTTGACTTCTGAGCGGGACACCTCTCCTTGGCCGCTGCGGGGTTCAAACCTAGTTCATTCTAAAAATCCAGCATTGCTATTAAGTTAATCTTGACATCGTTTGACAAATCCTACTCCCTCTTCACTGCACGTGTTCTCGCTTGTCAATCAAACGGAATTGTGAGGGTTCCATTTTCTTTAAGCATATTCATATAAGTGAGGTCTAACTAGAGAAAGATAGCGTCACGCCTTCACCTTCTCGACACATTTACTCAGTATCCTTTTAATAAATACTAATTTTCTGTCAGCTTGTCCTGATATTTCGGTATATTTGATACAGTGTATGTCCGAGAGAGAAATACCCTTTGAAATTTAGTTTCAATTGCAAAGATTCTAACCTGTCCTGTATTGCATTTCGGCCATAAAGTTATGCTGCTCTATCCTCGGGAAAGCGAATGTGTCTGTAGTGGCTGCGTCATTGAAAGTAGACGACTGTTACTATAAAATACGAATAAATTTCGTTTTTGTATATATGGTACAAACGAGAACCGATGACTCCTAACTGGGGAACACGTGATGTGACTTCCATTGCATCGACTTTCGCTAACACCTTCTTCGACGACGAATAGTGTGCGATTATTTAATCAAATATTCAGCATATGATATTTTCATCTATTCCAAATGCTTCTAATTTCGTGAGTAACTTGCTACGACGCACATTGGCGAGAGCTTTCTTAAAGTAAAAAAAAATTGCATCGATTGGAAAATTATATTCCTCTACTAATTTGGACCTACTTGTCTAGTTCTCTATTTGAACTAGCGATAGCGTCTGTTGATCTATAAAAGTCGCATACATAAACTCAGTTTGATCAAGGAATGTTGATAGGGTACCGAAAATTTATAAACATCTATCTGGATCTATCTCAGCTCTGTTGGCGCACGTGTTCTAATCGGCAATAAACTCACTGTCTCCAATTATAATTACTCTACCATTTCGGTACGCTTAAAAGGATTTGTAGAAGATTTCAATGTCTGCTATTAAATAACTTTCAGTTTCGATAATTATGTCTTCATTAGTGCTTTGGATGAGGTAGTGAAATAAGACTACTTCAATATTTAAACTTCGGCAATTAACTATGACTTGATTGTTTCCTCGGTGTAATGCTTTCCAGGAGAATCAGTGGGGCGCCTTTTTTTTGCTTATTACTCACCCTTGGAAATCGTTCTGTCCGATTTATTTGTATTTTTGTACATTAATTTTGTGTACCACTGACACTCAATTAACCCAAGGCAAAACTTTTGGCAACGGGGACTTTAAAAACCCACTAATTGAGCTGCGCTATACCCTAAAAATGGCCCTCAGAGCTTGAAAATCTGATCAATGCACACGTGATGGCCTCCATTCTGTAATTAACAATAGAAAACTTTAGGGGGTTCCTACGAGATTGCAGTTGCCAGATGAAGGTCAAAGAATTGGTCTATGATATCCTTATAGGATTAGGGCAACCTCTGATTTATGAAATCCAAATTAATGGCTACAAATCACATGTCCATCGTCGTTCGGGACAAGGCTAAAATCCCCAATTTACACAACAAGAATCAGCCCGTTATATTATTGTGTGAATTTGCTATTCTATCGTGCTATTCGCTATTCTTGTAATAATCTTTCCCAATATTTTTTCATGAAGTCTGCTATCTCGATAAGAATTACTATGGGTCGAAAAGGGTCGTTGATTTCCAGAAAAAAATCATCTGAAAATGAAAATATTAATTAGATAGTAAAGTCCTTTTTTAAGTAACGTCTTCCGCTATATTTTGTCTTTCTCCCAGAGCTGTATTTCATCAAACAGAAGACGGGGAAAAAGAGGACTTCTTATGTTTTGAATTGCCAATTGAAATTTTAAATTGAAATAGTATCTACTCTTGTACAAAATAGTCTTATACTTATCGAGCTCACTAATCTAATAGGTAATTTTTGAATTCTCGGCATAATCGACTGTTACCAAGTGAGATCGACATGAATAGGTTCTTTTTAAATAATTTAAAACATATGTACATACCTTCTGATTGATTACTGTGGTTTTTTTATTGGTAGATTATCATGTGTTTAAATACATGGACATTTTACGATTTTACGCATATTTTAGTTTAAGAAAATAACAGTAATGTTTAAGAGATTAAATTTTAGTTGTTATTGGAAGATTTTAACTGTGGTTTTTCATAGCTATGAAATTGTAATCGCTCAAATACGTATTGCCATTTGCCAAGCCTGAGCATTGAAACCAGTTAAGTGCACTTACAAGTTACAATTGTTATAATAGAAAAAAATTATAATAATTATTTGATTCATACATTGTCGGTATATTGCCATTAACCGACTCCACGCTAGATTGCGTTTCTTTTTTATCGAATTAAGGTTATTAGATCACTAATTAATATCTTATTGATGAATCTGTCGTATTTTGTGTAATTCATAACACAATTAGCATTATAAGTTTATTTCTTAGGTGTTATATTTCCAGTGCACTCATTAAATCGTAAATAAAATAAGTGATACAGTTAAAGGAAAATTTATTAAGAAAAAGGAATTCTATTCATCATGAATAATAGAAGATGTAATATAATGGTGACGTACATCTTACCTTGTTCTTCTAAAAATAACCATATCTTATAACGCGATCTGTTTCATTTTCTCCCTTTTAGAATATACTTCAGTTGAGAAAAATAAATTTACTGCAACGCCTGTTATTGATTTCATTATTTAATGTTCATTGCTCAATATAAAGTGATTTATGGCACCTCACTAAAACGAAAATTCATGTTAAATGATTGTTACAATTTCCTCTATTTCGCATATTATTATTTTCATGTTGTTAATGCGTTAATGACGGTGACGTATTGTAGTTAAATTACTTCTACGAAATTATTGCCGTCTTTTTTATTCATTAAAACATTTACCAGTCTCAAATGGAGACTTATGTGAAGAATATTTGTAATGAAATGCAATTTTACCCTAGCAGATTTATTTCGCCATTAACTGACCATTTTTTTGAATGCCTGCAGTGCAATTAGATCGGCGGAGAGTTATGGTAAGGGAGAAAATGCGCACGTGGGCCGAGAGGGTAGGATGATACAAGGCAACTGGAATGAAAAGGGAATAGTTTGAAAAGAAAATTGAGGAAAGGAACCCATCGTGTGTCAGAATCAGTGTCATGTGTGGTGAGCAGTCAGGGCGTTGAGAGGGTTTGGGGTGTGTGACCTATGGGTGTGACGGAGGGAATGAGAGCGGAGAGACAGGTTAATGGAATGGAGGAAGAGGAAAGTGGCCGAGTAAAATGCGAGGAGACAGTTCAACAAATGGAAAGGGATATAAGCTCACGAGTTACAGGGTGGCGTGAAAAGCAGAGGTAATTGAGGGCAGAATGGGAGTGGGAAGTGAAAACACGGAGCATTCCATAAAATAACATCTGTGTTTCCAGAGTTGGTCGTGATAATCCCGTAGGCGTTGACGAAGCGGGAATGAGCTTACTGCCTAACTGTATGTTAGTCATTTTGGTCACCTAGTTACTATTGTGAAGCTATTTCTTCTGTAAACATCTTAGATTTTGCCTCACAAAGAACATAATTCAATGATACATCGTATAAGCTTCTGGTTAATTAGATTTGGTAGAAATACTGAAACCTTCCAATCTTAAATTAGTTAATCATTCCGAATATCGGTTGGCCACGTACCTCCATTTTAAGTCTTGTTCTCTTCTTCATTTTTTCTTCGTGCCTGTCGCTTGATTATCTTCTTGGGTCCTTTTTTATATATTTCTGTTCTATTATGATTCTAAAAAAAGTACATTTAGGATATTCGAGCGAAACTAGTGCGTCTGCCTAATTGCTTCAACAAATTTCCATCAAAGAGAAAGTGTACACTTGATAAAATCTATTATTCTTCCCCGAATACTATGTGCCTCCCGGTCTGGTCTGATTTGATCTAAAACATAATTGAAGTGCAAATTGTCCACGATTCGTACTTGCTATATATTAGCACTAAGATCAGTCACAGCACTTAAAAGCCAAGCGTAACATTTCCTACCTGTATTCTGTGTGTATGGCAAGTAGAGGAAGTTAAGAAAATCCTAGAAACTAACTTTTTTCCAACATGCGAGAAAAATAGATGCTCTCTGAGAACCCAGGAACCTGCACGTCACTGGGACTTGTATTTCCCACTGCAAGAGGATAAACCGCCATCAACCTATTCGGGGTAGATTGGCCACCGGCCTAGTCGCCATCTAAGCGATTTCGGCTACATCGAGTAAATCGCATCGTACAGTTAAAAAAAATTGTATCGTGTGCGTCAAATATTAAATGCATTACAAAATTCATTTAATGCTTGAAGTTTGTTTCCACTGGAAACCATCATGTACCACGCAAAAATTTTGAATATAGCTTTGCACGTGTAGGTAGGTATGCACGATTCGCCTTTTCCAGTGAAGTGGATTTGCCATCAGGTTGGTGAGCTTCCGCGTATAGGTGCCTACATTCGGCTTAAAGTAGTAAACTTGATCTCTAAATTGATCAATCAGATTCTACGCGTTCTCGAAAGGAAAGTGTAAAACGTATTCCAATTGTCATAACGTCAAAAATTTCTCTACTCTGTTGGTCTATTACTAATTATTCTACTAGTCTAATACTTTATATTTTGCCTCAAATAGGTGCACTACGGGAGATCACAATCGCATCGTTACCATGACTTCAATAACCGTGAGAGTATTTACAAATAAATATACTGTGGCCTGGAAGTTTACAACGAGAAATCGGTTTTCTGAACCCGAAATAGTTAAATCTTTCAATAGGATATAAACAGACGTCTGGATGTTGAAAGCAATTGATCGCAATCAGCATTTCTAACGGAAAAACATCAGTTTTATCCACACAGTTGCTTCTGTCTTTGTCGTGGTACTCTTGATTTAGTGCTTATTATAGATTAGCAATATGAATAGCCATAGTTCACGATTCACTTGAAAACCAAACGTAAAATTTTCATACCTGTAGTGTGTGGGTATGACACTTGAAGGAAGTTATGGAAATCCTAGAAACGAATTTTTTTCCAACAATCGAGAAAAATAGATACTCTCAGGGAGCAAGTATTACCCAGGAATCTGCAACAAGACAACAAGGAAAAAAATTAATATATTATCGTGAGGTGAGAATATATAGTCAAGCATTTACGATTCATATTTTAATTTTCTTTCCATTTTGCATCGTTTCGGATGTAGTTAAATCTTAAAACGTTAAAATTCAAATGAGAACCCCGTATACTGACTTCTCACAGGTGATCAATCCATTTGGGTTATTCGGTGACATCATTCCATGTATTTATATCTCTTAATATCCTTTTTGGATCCGAAAAACGTACGCATCCCATATTTCCCGTTATCTGTTTCTTTTAATCCAATCTAGGTCGTCCTCTTGAGTTTTTTTTGCAGAGTTTTCTTATGCTTTTTATCATCCCTCCCATCTCTTTGTCAACCCCTCTTGTTGCAAAAATGACCCACCCTTCTCTGTAGTGTCTTCCCAGTCTTCTTTGTAGTGTCTTACACAGGATCTGCTGCTTCCCTACTTTCCTAAGCACTTTTTAATTCAACCGCACCGTCAATCTTATCCAAGTCATCCATCTGTAGTACCACCTCACTAAAACCCCCAGGAGTTTCCTCACAGCTCAAAAAGAATAATCCATCCAATCTAATCCTGGCATAATCAGGAATTTTGTGCTTATCCGATTTAGCCGTAGGTTTGTATTGGATATTTGGGAATATAATCAATTTAAGAAATAATCTCTGTCAAATCTTCTTTACTATACTATCTGAGAGAACCACTATGTTAGCTCCGAATCGAAGTTTGCGGTTATATTCCTGAACTATAGTCCTCCCCTCTATCCATTTGAGGTGTTTATCCATTGCTCTCTGTACATATACATTGAAAAGCTTTTGTGGGGGTAAGCAAAAAGCAAAAATAGAGTAACCATCAGTTATGAGAACCAGTCACCCCCACCATTCTTAGTCCGTGCCCCCACCCCACTCAGGTATTAATTTTATACTACCCACTCTTTGGGTAGGGATGAAAATCTCTCGAGGGGAGAACAAATCCCAGGTACCAATATTCTATGTAACGTTGCCACTTCCGTCTCTCGATAATCCTCTTCTGTCCGACCAACGTCGCTAATATTTATTTGATAAAACAGTAACATTTATAAAATCTTTAATTCGACCGTGGACCACGACATAGTCGTTATGTACATCGGTGTAGGAAGTCGTCGCTTGCAGGTGTTCCGTAATACATCTTAGTTGATTTCCACATATCAATTTCGACATTCTGTTATCAAATCTCCACATCGGGGGGAAGCGGTTTTAGATCGGATTCCGCGAAGTGTTTATCACTTTTTTTACAGTAGGCATTATTATTTCGTCAAATTCAATTACATCTGTACCTTGAAACAACTTTTTTCAAAGTACATTAATATAAAAGTATGAAATACTTATGTATAATAAATAATTTGTTAAAATAGCTTAATGTTAATCACTTTGAATGACATGTAAATAAAAATCGTAATGAAACTAAAACTTTTTTCCCGTAATCAATACAATTTTTAACTCAAGCTCTAGGAAACTGTTTCCGGCTCTACTTTGTGAAAATCCGTAATTATAATAAATCGTTCAACAAACTTTGCTTTTTCACATACATAGTTATTTATACACATGTAATTATCCTGCAGATGTTACTATGCAATGAAACCTGGGCATGATTAATAATGTATGTATAAAATCAAAGTTTTTCTTACCTCTTATTAAATTTGTTATAATCAAGCATATATTGCCAAAAAAAGATAAAATTATTTTCAAAAGGTAATAACAAATTATTGTGTAAAACTTTTAAAAGGAAAGATTTCTTTCAAAAACTTTAAAACATGGCAGAAAAATGCTTGTTGGAAAAATCAGAAATAGAATGCTTGCTGGGATAAGAAATGTGCCCACTTTATATTTTGGAGGAGCAAGATGTGCAGAAAGTTGGAGGTTTTTAAAATCATTGAGGAACATTGGAAAGAAATATTTAATAACATCTATTAGTAAAGAAAAATGGGTAACATATTAAGGAGTTACTGACATAGGATAGAAATGAAATTTAAGAAGAAGTACATAACATAACCATTGATCCAACTATAACAGTGCGATGCAGTGAGGTTTAAAAATGGAAGGACTGCTGGCCTTAGAGACATCTCCGGAGAACTATTGGAATATTGCCCGGAACTGCTGTACATCAAATTAGCAGAACTTTTTAGCAAAAGCTTTCATGGAGAAGAGGCCTCCGAAGGATGGAGAATTTCCCTGATCTCGACAATATACAAAAAAGGCAACAAGCACGATTGCGACAGTAATCGTGGAGTATCGGTTAGTGGTGGCATTAGCTGAATATACGGAAAGATAATAAAAATATATTAAATATGAACACGAGAATGAGGCAGAAGTACAAGCCGGGTTTAAAGAAGGAACATCTACCACTCACCATCTGTTTTATGTGTCACAATTGATGCGCTTAAAGTTAGCATAAAATGAGGAACTAAATTTGTTATATATTGATCTTAAAAAAATGGGTGGTAGTCCAGTGGGTAAAGCGCTGAGGAACTAACTAGAAGGCCCTGGTTCGATTCTGGGTGACGCTTTTGGGCACCCTCAGCTTCACCCAATCTAAGTAATTTTTTCGGGTACCTTGTTCATCTTGGGAAGTCGTACGCGGTACAGTGAAAGGAATTGGCCCCCCTGCCCTGATGTGTGAATTACACATGCCGTTTGGCTTAGTACTGGGTGAGCTCCACCCTCACCTACCAAACCGACCTTCGGGTNNCTTAGTACTGGGTGAGCTCCACCCTCACCTACCAAACCGACCTTCGGGTTGATGATTGTGATTGATTGATTGATCTTAAAAAAACACTATAACACGGCGCCACAAGTTTAACCGTGGGAAGTCATGGAAAAAACTAACTTAGGTTTAAACGAAATGAAAATTAAAATTTTTACGAAAAGCAAATATTAAAATGGTAAATAGATTTTCTCGCAGATTTATAATAAACAAGTGACTCAAGCAGGGATACAGTCTTTCTTCCGCGTTATTTAAAATTTTTAATAAACATTACTAAAAGGTTGGAAAAAGAAATGTAACGACAGGAGAAAATCTTTAGTGGAAAGTCCAATGCACAAGCTTAGCATTGCAGAGTACCAATTTATCATATTACAAGAGACTGAAGATATGTAATATATGAGAGTAAATATCATGGAAGGATATCCAGATTGGGATTTTGAGATTAACAATTGCAAAAAACAATATACGTGTGTGGGAGGGAGGCAGTGGGATACTACTTTGGAAACTAAGCAGCATATATGGCGAGGAGTATAAAAACCTTGGGAAGAAAATTAATGAAAGTAGAACATTGCTTGCAGACATAAAGGAATGGTCTTCTCAAGGTAAAAAAATCAAATCTTTTAGACAGTTAATTATGGGAATAATCTATATCAAGAAAAAAGAACAGAATTTACAATCCTTTAAAAAGAGTATAGTAATTTACAGCTGTGAAGTATAATCACTAAAAGAAAAATCCGAAAAAGTATTATTGGCCACCGAAATGGATATTTGGAGAAGTGTACCGGAATGATCAAAATTGGAAAGAATGAGGAACGAAAGAATTAGAGAAATTATGAATATAATAATGCCATCCAAAGCTGATTGCATAAAAGCACCGGAATTAATATTGGGTTGCCATGTCGAACGGATAGAAAATGAGTGGCTACAAAAACAAATTTTGGTACGTTACCAAAAGGGGAAGACGAAGGAGAGGTAGACCTAGAAAAAGATGAATTGAAGGAATGAAGTAGAAAATGGCAGAAAGAGGGGGGAGCTGATGAGTAGGAGGGAGGAGGGGACGGGAAGGATCATAGGTGGGGTGAGGACATGCCATGGGTGGTTTACAGGGA
>LYUA01002272.1:40777-57313 GCA_002093875.1 Calopteryx splendens | reverse complement strand
ACCCGGATGGGCCGGAAATCGAGGAATCCGGGTTCGATTCCCGGTTCAGGCGAATGATTTTTGCACTGTGAACGTTTCCCATAGGAAAGTCCTCCTTTCTCAAAGTCATACTGTTAGTTTCATTGGCCTTACTCGTGGGTTACTACTTCTTTATTTTATAATTGTGCATTTATGTTTCGTTTAAGTGGATCTTATGTGCTTCTTTATTTAAATAACTTTTTTAATAACTGGAAAAAACTACCAAATTACATTTGTTGAATTTTGACATTGTAAACTACTAGGTAATGGGACAACTTGGTAATTTTCCACATTTTCTATGATATACTCTAGCCGGTTTCCACTCCTATATGTGATTACCAAGATGGCTGGCAGCTCTCTTGATAGTGAAATTAAAACCGGTAGAGGGGTAAAATTAAAAAAAATGAGAAAAAATACATAGTTATGTTTTAACAGCCAAGTCCAAAATTATTGGTGACTGGCTTAAAGTGACCTTACTAATGTGAGAAGAATTCCTTTCCTGTACTTCTTATGGTTCACATACCTGAAATGAAGCCTTACGCATTTATACTGGCCCTGATATTAATTTTAATTATGTTCTTCCTGAGATTAACGTATAAGCAATAAAGCACGTCCTTCAGCTCAAGACGTCAAATCGGTCGTATCCTGTTGTATATGCTAACAGTTTCCAACGGAATATCCTACAAATTATGCAACACACCTAACCAGTAGCTCTAAAGTTATGGCATACGGAACAAGATGTTCTTGTATTACGCAAGACGGGCTCTTCTTCGATCCTCATCATTTCAGAAGCCTATATCAATCTGTATTTATTCGTGTATAAGTAACATTTTTCATATCTGTGCCTCGTGATAGGTGATTATTTATTCTAATCACAGATTGGCATTAGAAATTGTGGCTCGAACCGTTCAGAATTCGACCAGAGACCGCCAGGTGACTGCTTTCAACCGAAAAAGTCTTAGTGATGAAACACAGCAGCATGCAAAATTTACCGTCTATGACCCTTTGCACACACAAATTTATGGTTGAAATCGTGATTTATTATCCTATTGCAGATGTAGTATCCGATAATTTTTCCAATGAAAGAATTTCAATATTTTTTTAATTCTAACCTCAAACTGCGTTTGCTCTTGGATTCTAATCTCTTACTTCAAGGAACTTAATGCTACCCTGTAATTACTAACAACTCATTACGACCAATTGAATGAAATATAATTACTTCAAATAATATTTATCCCTGAAATTTATCAAATATTAGCACGTAACGCATTCAATCATAAATCTCTCAATTTATATTATTGTGGAATATGTAAATAAGGTCGTTAGATAAGTAATGAGAAACGTTATTTTGTTGCGCAAAATTTACTCCAACCCGCCATCATCACATTCTTGGCCTATAGTGATGCGTAATTGAGTCGGTAACTTGATATTCTTAATTTGGGCTAGAGAGATCGCTGGGTCATAAATTTGTTTAGTGAGAACAGATAAGCGATTGAGTATAAATAGCTTACAATTTGGCAGGGCGTTGTTATATTTGTAAAAATTAGCATACTTTAAAATTTTTTAAGTGTGTTGGAACACTGCGTATTATTCATTATCCTTTTCATGACTGCATCTCCTCATTCGTCACCAATTAACTAGATAATCAGCATTAATTTTCTCAAGTCTAACATTAGAATGCATCTTTTCAAGTATGACCAATAGTCAATTTTTATTTTCAATACAAAAAGAATTTCCATCTGATGTAATCTTATTATGCTTGATGCCTCTGAGATGATTTCATTTCTCATTTTAAGCGTATTTCACTTAGTTTAGCTTGAATATGCCGTTTATTTATTGTCTCATTTATTTGTACTTCCTTGGTGAGTGAAGTTCTCTAGGCTTATAATAGACCTTTCAATAACATGAAAATCCAACGTAATTATCTCAGCACATACGTGTCGTTTTCTGGTCATGACTATATTAATATTATTCTTGCAATTATTAATGACATGCAAAGTGTTCATTGTTCCCTCGATCAACGAAGTTGTAGTAATAAATTATTCTTCACACTATGCCATCATCTAGAAGTCATTCGATAATCAGATAGTATTCACTTTCACACATTTATTTTTCCTCATATAATTTCTCATTTATCCATTCTGAATATTGGCATTGAATAATAATAGTGTGCGTCCTCTAATGTGGGACGCTAAATACGTTTTAGACATTACTCAAATGATCTGGTCTTACATGCTTGGGCACTAGCATCCCACAACTGACTTTAGTGTCCTGAGACACGAATGGTTCGTTTTGAAGGAGTGATTCCTGGCGAAGTATTTACAGGTCTCACCTTGGTGCAAATAAATGGCTTGTTGCGTGGCATTTATTCCTATTGACTTCCGTGCCGTTCGATTGGAATCGTGGACGATTGGGATGGTCAGCCGCGCCCAATAGTGGCGTGGTCACTGCATCGCCTGTCATACGCACAACTGTAGCAAAAGCAGGCTGGTCGTAAATCGTGTTTCCCTTGGAGGAGAGGGAAGGGGCGATAACGGGAGTTGCCTTAGGGCGTCGCAGGACTTGATTTAGTGATGGACCTTCCTGATGCAGCCCAGGATGCGAGGGACTGTCCGTGCCAGGGCGTTTTTGTTAATTCATTGATTGGAACGCACAACGCACATTCTCGGATCCTTTATCGATACTTGCTTCAATGATGTCTCTATCAGATCCACTGATTTTTCAAACTTGACTCCTACTTTTCCCCTAATTAGTACATAAGGATTGGCGCGAGTAACTTCAAAAATCTTTTCTTTAATCAATTAATGTTTAAAGCTATTTTTACAGTAAATACGTTATATTAACTGTTAATATTATATCAATCCCGAAATGGCTTAAAATAAATTCAATAAAACAAAATGCATGTGAAAAGCACGCTCTGCTCGACTATTGGTATCATGGTGGTATCCATACACGAAATAAACACTTCTGTATCGCATTAGTTTTGGGAAAGGAGACTAGTTGCTAAGAACATAGTTAACAATACCTATTAAATAATATTAACATTGATTTTTGTCTTTACCATGTGAATAAAACGAAAAATTATGAACTTATAACTAAAAGCAGTAAAAAAATCAACAACCGTTTTTAATTGAGACAACATAAAAATAATTTGATTACTGTTTTTGAAATTTTCGTTTGGGCATTTTAATTGACGACAAATATGTGATGAAATAATCAAAATAAAAAGAGATTACATATTTTAACTTACTTTTTTATTGTGACGGTAAGTTAATATGGTAATTTTGTGATATTTAATTTGCTTGAATTTATTGAATTTGCTCTCTTCACAAATTTTGGACTCGTCATTTTTCTTGCCTAATTGAATAAAGCAGTGGCTTTTATCATGACTGTTTTTTGTATAACTGCGATTGGTATATATTAAAATATCATTTTTACAGCTATTAATTGTACTTACGTTATAATAACTATTTTAAGATGCATACTTTGATGAATGCATCTATCCCACTCTATAAAACTAAACCTAATATAAGAGCTACTGTGCTGAATCTCAGAGTGACAAAGTTTTGCCTAAATTTTCTAATTCCACGTTCTTTCCACGTTACACTTTTAGTGCGCAATGTATTCATATGTATGGTTTAACTACGTTTTGGATAGTTTGAATCCATCAGTACTGCGATATTTCGATTATCGCTCTGAATATTGAGAAAAACTTGGATCTACCGTTGAAAGCAATACTTTGACTTTAGAGGTTTGTTTTAATTCAACACACATTATCTGTCTGACTCTCATTCTCTCTCTCTTACTTAAGCCAACGCTTTTGATTCTACGCAGCTCATTAAAAAATTTGCTGGTATATGTTTGAGCAACTTTCCAGTTGGAGGAGGTCACAGTACTGGGAGTCTAAGGGGGCCGAGTGGGGGTGGGGGGGGTTGTGTTTTCGAGAGTGAGAGAGAGAGGGGGAGATATATAAAGGAGCGTTAGGGGGGAAGGAGATAGGGATGAAGAAGCGGAAGGCAGAGGAAGAAAGGAGGAAGGAAGTGGGGGAACGGAGCGTCAGAGAGTTTCGGTCCCTCCCCCCGTTCAATGGCGGGAAGTCCACCGGAAGGTGTGGGAGGATGATGATGGGCCGGTGGGGAGTTGAGGGTTGGAGGGGTGTGGGGAGACCTTGGGGTGGGAGTGAATGGAGCGAGGGATATATGGAAATGCGCATCCGAGTCTCGCGCCCGACCTCTTGCCGCTCCTTCTCAGCTGAGTTAGGTGGGAAGCCAAACTCCCTCCCCAAGGGATCCTAATATCGAATTCCCTTCGCTAGACCAGTTACATGTGGCCGAGTATCTAGGAAGTAGCACAACGTCCCGACGACACCGTGTCCGGGCCCCCTTGTCCAAGTGCTAACTTTACAGTTCGGTGTACTCGCTTCAAACTGGTCTCCTTTTATGCTATGCTAGCTATGAATGGTTTTAAATAGATTTTATTGGCAACTGTTTTAAAATACACTTAAAATGTGAAATCACGAGGAGTATAGAAACAAGTCCTAGTGTTCCGAGTACGAGGATTGGCCTACCCTAGCGTAAGGTTCAAAAGTACTCTTACGGATAACTCATCCGAGCGGCGTGGGTCCAGAGAGTAGACAGATGGACTACTAACCTGAGAAACTGGTTTCCATTCTGAGTGATGTCTCTGGGCACCTTCAGCTACACACAAGTAGTGTGATTTTCCGGGTACGTCTTCCTGGAAAATAGCGAGCCGGTCGAACAGGGAAATGAACTGGGTCTACCCTGATGAGTGAATTTCACAGGCCGTTGAGCTTAGAATTGGATGAGCTCGACCCTTAGCTATTTAACCATACGTTCGGCTGATTTCTCCAGAGTATCGTATAGTGTATATTTTGTTGGAATCGTAGCTATTAGGGTGAAGAAGATTTTTATTCAATTCAACATAAGATTTTGAAATGATAATTAAGTGTAGCTTTCCAGTTTAAACTCCGGCAAATAAACGCGTAGCTGTTTAACCTCTCACAACGAACTTCTACGAGTATCTGAGTCATCTAATTACGTCATAATTAGTAACACATTTATCACTTTCTGTGGTGCGTTAAAGGTTATTGTCTAGTTAACTATCATTAACAACTCATTATAAAATGAATTTTCTAATCTGCAATCAGCAAACATGTCCAGACACGAATGCGGCGTTCCTTAGGTACTAGACCACTTTCATAAAAACATTCTTCCGTTGTGGTATGTGATGAACATGTAAGGAAACATATTTATTGTCTTCCTGTTCACCGGCCTTGCAAGCAGTGGATGGATTAGTTCTTAGAAATCCGATGCTAGAAAAGTTAACCCAATGGACGGCCCGAGAGTTTCGAACAAAGCTAATAAGAAATGTTTGGCGATATATATGTGTGACCTTCCCTCCTGAAGTTATTCTCGGGTAAGTGAAATGTTAAATATTACCTTGAACTTAAAACAAGAATTTATGTAACTGTAGTTCTTAGTCCAGTTTTAAAGTAAATAAACATTTTAACAGATTTATAATGGCACTATAAGTAAAGCTTAATTAATTCACAGTATTCTCATACTCCAAATTTTAATGGCTTATTCCTTCGGAATCATTTATGCTACTTGTTTCCATGGAAACCACCGGCCATTTTAGCGTGATCCAGGCAGGGTTATTACCTGTGGTCCCTTTAAACCTCGTCGACTTCTTCCTACAGAGGAAAGGGACTCGTGCTCTTCACTAGGGACTTCTATATTTCCTTCTCTAACTCCCTGGGCTGGACGTTAACATTTTGGGATCCCCGTGAGAGATTTACGAGTGCGTGGCGAGAAGAATGAGGAAGTTGGCACGCGACTTACAATCATAGCACGCACAGCAGTTGAATTAGCGGGAAGTAATCGTTCAAAGTTGATTATTCATGAGGCACATGAATATTACCCCTTTTTGGAAATGTAATGCTCTTCTAAATTACACCTACCGGGCATAATTTTAGGGATTTGGATAGGTGGTGGTAACCACCAACTAGGTGTCATAAATGTGAAAAAAGCATACTCTGGCCCGTTTATTAGTTCTTGGCTTGGTTCTAGAAAGTCGACGGCTAAAACTAAATTTATACTTCATATAATATATTTTATGTAATATATATATAGTATATATATATCATTGGTTCTTCAAGATTTACTATTTGGCAAATTTATATATTTTCTTTCTAATAACGAATAAAGCTTTCTCCGTACTACCTACCACCCCCAGTGGTGGGGTGCTTTATGTACAAATCTATGGATACCAATATGGGGATGGAATTAACTAAAACGATTAATCCACCCTTGGAACTGCATTTATTATTCTCAAAAAAGGAGACGTTGAATATCAATGTTTGTGTATATAAACCTTCTGTATCACAGCAGGCAATCTATACAGTCTCAATACTCGCTGAGTTTGAGTAAAAAAGGGAAAATTATTAAGAATTATTCTTAATATAATTCTTGGATGAGGACATTTTTTTCCACTCCTCTTACATTTGTCCTTTCCCCCTCTTGTGACTAAGTTTACAATGGGCAAGTCGTGGAACGCATGAAAAGAAAACATCGTATTGAAAGCGGCCCAGTGCATTACATCCCATTACACTTTTTTTTTCTTCGCTGAAATGAACAGCTCTCTTTGGTCTTTTCTTCTTGATTAATCAAGTTCAGCAAGGCCTACTGGAGTTAGTCACAGTCATGTTGTCGGAAATGAGATTTGTTTGTCGGAAGTGTTTCGAATAATGAGATTGTTTCTTTTTATCTAATATTGGGGTTGAAGGGCGGAGGGGCTGGAAAAGGGAAAAAAGTAACCTTCTTAGTTAAGACGAAGTCAGAAAAAAAATAAAACTCCGGGCTACGAGAAAACGGCCAGATTCTTATCAAGTTTCCTTTCCCTATTTCGAAACCCAAAGGTGATTATCGACCGGGAAAAGTGGATTCGAGGAAATTTTTTTGTTCGAGAGAAATGGTATTTTGGAAATTTGCTTTATCTCCCTTAGTAAATGCAATGATGAATATAGTGTATAATGAGTAGCACAGTCGTGGAATAACTTGGAGTTATTCTCACGTTCCGTAAATTCTAAAATTTTACACCAACTTTGATGAAACTCGTAGAATCTACTGTCAGTTAGTGAAAAATAAGTCTGTTTCGAAACGGCAATGAATTTATTCCGCAGTTACTTGGAGGTTCAATTTGAGATAGATAGGAAAAACTGTTTTTCTACAATATGCGCACATTCATGTGAATCATTTTTACTGTGGCGAAATAAATAAGTTTAGTTAAAAATAGTCTGTCTCGATTAATTTCTAACGGAAAATTATTGGAAAATATCAGCATTAATGTATGATTTTTCTCTAGTACTCCGCATTACTTCCATGATGAAAAATCACTTTGTTATAGCAGATCTTTTGCTTACTAACTACTATCGCAATATCTCCCACAAGGTGTGTTCCCCATTAAAAATGTTTGTTTCCTCTTCGGACGTCTCTGGTGGCCCACGTGGTTTTTGGAGAAATCTATTGGCATGCTTAAGTATTTTCAACATTCACAGTGAACGAACTACTTGAGTTAACATAAAATCCGTGACCGATGCGGGATTCGAATCCGTTACCTTTTGGGGTACAGCCGCCAGGCATGTTGCATTCAAAACTAGCTGGGCCAACTTGTTAAACCTAGAAAACTATGAGGAATGAACAGAGAAAAATCCGTGCTTGTTTTCCCTGTAATAATTTTAGTGCTTATTTCACTTGATAATTTATGCCTACTGGCTAAATCTATCAGTCATAACGACCTTGAATATTTATAGATTATAAAATAATAAACTTATTGTGCTGTTCTATTTGCTGCCCCTTTAGGAGGTGACTGTGAGTGAGTATGACTGGAATTCGTTTAAGGTAGTTCGTCCGTCAGGGGTGAGATGGTGCTAGACTCTGTGATAGTGATAATGAGGAGAAGAGAGGGAATGATGTGGGTATCGCAAGGACAGTGCTTATTGGCATTCGATATTTTGCTGAACATACTCGCTCGGCTTATTATTGCGAAGATAAATGAGATGGAGAGTATCGACGCGACACGTAATGACGTGCCACTCATCACTATTCATTTTCCAATGCACAAGTCTTTTTCAAAGCCAAGCTGAAACGCAACATCACATCTAAGACATAACGAGGATCCAGATCGCAGGAAAATAATTTGGATGGATGCATGAGGAGTTTGACACCCCCAACTGCCCTCCAACAATATGCAGGCAACCTTCACCACCCCCTGACCAAACCCGGGCACCCAAACAAATGAAGCATGAGCAAAATCCTATCCCCTACTTCTACCTGCGCTCCTCGCCTCACAAACACCTCACAAACATCCTCATAGTCATCGCAACATATTTCCACGGCATACGCGTAACCCGACAAACTGTCAAAGAACCATACCCCATTATAAAGAAATAATGAGTTGACACCACTCATACCAGCGTGTCCCTCCGTGTCCTTTAAAAATCCCGAAAAATTGCGAGATATATTGAAATAAACCAGCCCTCTACTTCATCCTGCGGTGCCACACCATCCGCTTTCCACACCCTGTAAGTGTTGTCCTCTTTTCCGTACCACAACCTCCTCTCCCAAAATAATTTCAAAGGGTACTTGCCCCTCAAAAATGTAATTAACCACCTCTCAAGTAATTTCTACGCTTACTTCTACATTAGTCAATGCACAATCACACTTTCCATACGAATCAACTACCACCGCTATTCCACAAAATCCCCCGTATTCCTAGAAAAACCTATCACAAAACACACAACTTCCCACAGTCAATCATTCGATAACTATTTGCATTATCAATTATTGATATTCTCTCCGATACCGCGAGCATTGTTGAGGTGAATACTAGAGAATTGGCATATATTTAGATTCAAAGCTCTTCCCTCGGTCCCACTGATCAGTAGCCGCCAATTTTTCCCACCACCTCAGAGATACCCCTCCATTTCTCTCTTCTCAACTCCTGCATGGCGTTACGTTGTTTCCCCTTCAAGCCTTAGATGAACTTGTAAACAAATGTTATGCATGCATAGGGGGGATAACTTGATGAGTTGTGTTTGATTAATTCAAATCGCATTTTAAAAGATGCATGGAAAAATTAAAATTAATGACATTTGAGAAAATAATGAATTTATTACGAAGGAAGTACAATTTAAATATAGTTATTGTGGAAGTAGGCAAATACTGTGGCCAATTGAATTATTTCTGTTCATTCGGATTATTGTGTTTACCTTAATATAGATGCATGAGGAAAGCTTCGTTTGGTGTATGAATCAGTGAAATTTTTTACAAAAAAATATATGAATTTATCTTCTCTCCAGATACACTGTGTTCAGTATGAGAAATGTTTTACACTCACACAGCCTCCAAGGGCAAACAGATTGATTACCTTAGTCTCAGTGGTGTGCGCATTTACGTCGAATGCAACGGGTCACCACGTGTGCGTCTGAGAAGTAGTGTTTAGACTACAGCCGTTCATTATTTACTTGTTGGTTTTTACCAAATAGTTATAAATGGATTGTGTATAGACACTTCCGTCTTCACCTTGCAAATACCGGTGGGTTCCACCTTCGTTTTTTCGATAATCGTACATTTTTCGAAGAGAGATTTTATGAACCTTTCACTGTGGGATTACTTTTCCTTTTTTTTTATCGGGTTTTCTAAATTGGTGCTAGAAGTAATTTTTATGCTCTGTTTTTCGGTAAAATTATTATTATGGACCTTCGGTATGGACCTTCGGTGGATGTGGAACTATCAAATTTTATCCAGCCAATAGCTCGTCCTTAATTTTTTCTCTTATCAATTGAAACATATCCATCAGATCTTCTGTGAAATTTATCTAATTTATATATTCTAGTACCTTCTCCAATGAACCGAAAACTATTCCTGAATGCGTGAGATATGGTTTATTTAATGTTAAATAAAACTTCTCCGTTTCTTCATATAAGGACAAAAAAATAAGAGAATATGATGAAGATTTAAGATTAACTGAGGTGGACTAAGAAATATATATATTTATTATAAGTCGTATTCAGTGAAATGCAACTGTTTAATTAAATATGGAATAATGATTCTAATTCAATGTTAAAATGTTCTTCATATCCATGTTTAAAAAATTAAATACTCTTTTACACCACGAAAGAAATTAGTCCAACTATATAGTCACCAGGGAAAATATACGTAATTGGGTAAATATCAATTTTGAGCATAATTTGTACATCTTATGTAATTTTACAAACCGTGCTTAGCGCCTATACTACTGGAAAATAGAAAACTGGTATTTGGGATTAAAACACGAAATTTTATGGCAGGAACGGAATCAATGAACATGTAAAACAACTGTTTGCAATTTCTGCAAGAAATTACTAATTTTAACCATCCGATACGACATAACGTAACCGAGCATCATCTACCTAAGTATCGGCTTCATGGCCTTTAGTGGGGTAACCAATCTAAATCTCCACCTGATGCACTTCCTTTTTGCGGATATTGATGGTCATTTAACCTACTTTTTCTTTTCTTTACTTTAATTCGAAGTACTTCGAAGATCAATCGATCGCTCATATAATTTCAGTGCCGTAGGAGTTTTTTTTATTTATTATTTGGACGACCTTGGCCACACCTCGAAATTCAATACCCATTGGCAACCGAAGGAAGCCGACCGAATAAGGAATTTCAAGAAGACTCCCATCCTCCACTTCCTTAGCGGTTGTAATGTAATCACCGCTCTCTCTCCATCTATCACTCTCTCACTAACTCTATTTCCTTCTCTCCCTTCACCAGAGATTCGTGGATGACACGACCTTGAAGAAAGATCTCTCCTAAAATGAAAGGAGAGAGATGGCTTGGGGGATGAAGAAGAGGGGAGAGCAAATAGTGATGGAGATTGAGAGATGATATAAGGGGATGGCATGCCAGGAAAATGGATCAAGTGGCTTGGGTTCATTTGACCTCTGATTGGATGAAATATATTATGAAATAAGGAGGAGGCCAAGGATTACGTAACAACACATTCCGTACCTTTTGGCTGGTAGCCGGACAGAATTAGTATTTCGATTCAATATGAATCCTTTCTTCTTTTAAAATACACGCATACCATTTACTCGAATCTTACTATCTCCGAATATCCATTTAAAACTTTTGAACGTATGTACTACCAATAGAAAGTGTATTATCATTAACGAAAATTATTTTGGGATTCTACTCTTATACTTCTATGGTTCGAGATTTGCATCTAAAATTTGATATGGTATGCGTGTAAATATGGGTACACGTTAATAAATTAGAGTTATCGCCTATTGAATAATGGTTTGGTGACCCCCAGGTGCATTACCTTAGTGAAATCATTTTGCATATTCAGGTCAATTTGCCCAAACCAAAGCGTCAACAGCTGGCGTTCTCCACGCTTACTTTTTGGCCTAGTATTCTTAGAAATATAATGCGAAATCGGATATATGTCTTAAGAATAGACAATAAAGCAAAGGAAAGAAGGTACCGGTTGAAATGATGTGATGATATACTACTATGCTTTTTCACACATGCACTTTTATTTTTACGACCAGGTTTCGTTACATGGTAACATCTTCAGGTACCGGTTGAATTCTTAAACTATTCTGTGATTTTCCTTAGTACTATTTACTAAGGCATTCTGCTTTAGTACCAATAATTGGAACTCCAATTGAAAAATTCACACGGAAAATAATTAAAGTTGTTTACATAGCTTTATTTAATTTACGGATAAAACTTTATGATGACTGCAACTCGAAATTACAGCATGTCAATGTTTAGTAATCACTTCGGAAATTCAAAAAGGACGTGAAAATATGGTAAATATTGGGTTTTAATATTAATTGCGTAATAAATTCCATTCCAATGCCATTTTGAATAGCATATATTTTAAAATAAACTCTGCCGTTTCTAAAATCCAATTAGGTACAATTTTGCAATAAATTATATACTTAAATATAATTGCTTTCCTTTACAGGTAAGGCTGCTTTGGATGTTTTCCTCATGGAATTGTGGAGTTAAGAATGAGTGAGTATGATTAATGATTTCTTTTGAGTTGGTGGTGATTAAATCGTTTTTCCGAGCCAGAGTGCTCCAGCCCTAAGGAACGATCGTTCAGGCCTCCGAAGGGAAGCTGTTCCATCACTTTCAGAGGATATCACGTGGTTTATTCGATTTTGTTTGTCGCCGCATTATCGAAACTCGATAGCGTTCCTGCCGCTTTCAGTGTTCCACTAAGAGTCTCCAGCCGTCACTTTTTGTTCCTTCTTGCGTTGTTCATTTAGGGCGATAAGGACAGCTCTCCAACTCAATAAAGAATTGGGTCTTCCATCTGGAAACCGCTGCTGGAAGTTAAGTCATGGACAGAGTTACCATCAGGAGCAATCCCCGAAGTCAATATTCCAGTTGAATGAAAAGCGTTTCAATGTATGAGCGTAGTGAAATCTAAAATATCCTAATACGGTTTTTTTAATGGGAATAATACATTTGAAACAACTTGTATCAATTAGCACTTATATATAACTGCTTTTAATCTTATATTAAAATTACATTGTACTAAATTTACAATAACTTTCTACTTCAATGTATATTAATGCTCGTTAAATAAATAAATAATATGCATTTCAAAGGAGTCGCTCGACAGGGGATAGGGGCGTGGACAGATTGTTTCTAGCATTATGATTTCAAATAAGCAGATGCATACTTTGAACAATAAGAAAACTAATGCAATCTTGATTTAATGAAAGGTGCATAAATTGCGGTCTTTTAATAAGTATATTATTTATTATGAAAAAATGCTTTATGCAGAGTAGTTTAATATTGGTCAAATTAAATTCGCTCTCAATATATAAGTATATCTTGGGGGAAAAGAAACATAAAATACGAAATATAAGTACTATAATGCAAGATATAAGCAAAAATACGATGTTCCCGAAAATATGATATGCACGTACACCGTTACCCTAGCACTGATATTTGGCGAAAATAGGAAAGTTACTGTGACCTATGCGAAATGTTACTTTTTGGAACTTGAAGATAAGAAAAATGGAGTGAAAGCAGTAGAGTGTTAACTCTAGAAGTCATCCATGCCTTTTTATTTGCACACCAAGACACACAAAAAGTCACCATAATGGTTTTTTTGGAACACCTCGGCCCAAGAGATTTATTTCAATCACCAGAGGCGCCTCTTTTTCTCCATCAACACTTACAAAAAAACACATACCATTCCTCCATTACACTGCACATCAGTGGATTACATCTTCAGTGCCAAGTATTTAAATGGCAGAGTATGGAAAAATAGCCACCTTTTTCATATTTTATACTTTTTGCTGTTTGTGGTTTTTGATAACTGATGGAAGTCTAACCTCCTAATCACAGAACACTTCATTGCTTAGGTTCACAGATTCACCAAAATTTCCACGAAAGGTAATGGTAAGTCATACATGAAATCGTTCAAGTAGGTTGGCCGCCATGTTATCTGAAACTCTTAGTTTAGAAGTAATTTGCAAAGGATTTTCATAGTTAAAGCACCACTAATAGGAATATTTGTAGACCGTATAACATTAAACCGCTTAAAAACTTCGGAGTTGGTTCCTTTTTTTGTTTCTTGCCGCTTTCTTTTACTCCACGGTTCCGGCTATTCGTTTGAAACATTGCCCCTATTTTTTTAAATTGTGTTTATCTGAGTTTTCCTACCTTTGAATAATTTCGCTACTTTTTCTTTCCGATGCACCTTTATCTCGTTCTTCAATAACTCTAATCCTTTCCTCCAAACTCTAACCATTTCTCTTCCCTATTTGACTCGTGGATCGTTCTTGTACTGTCACTCAAAGCGAAACATCATGAGTAAGATACGACGCAACCGCGATAGCCCATTCTCCACGAGAGAGCTCATTCACCCCCTATAAATGTTATGGAAATACAAAACAAAAATCCTGTGGAGAGGATTACCTGAGCTTTCTAATGCCTTGAGAAGAGTAGAGTCATTACCCTCAGCGATTGTATTACTCCCTTATCTCTAACGACCACGCAATGGCGGGTGCCGGGAGGCAAACCTTTCTGATTCCCAAAAGTCAGGGAAAACTCAACACGACACGTCAGTTTTCGGTTAGAGAGGAAAAGAGTTTGGTTAGGGTTGGTTTTGTATGGGTGTATGTATGTTTCACAAACACTTTAGATATTAATCACATAATTAAAGTCCAATGACAATCAGGTACTTTCGCTTCGTTGTTTCAATACGTATATAATCATAATTTTGCAACATTCATTATTTAAATTTCCATTTCCCGATCTGACTACTCTCAGAATTACTAGTAACATATGATAAATTTTACCTTGATCTTAGCATTATATTTAACAATATATGACATGATTTCCGATCTATTTTGCTATGTAATCCTCAAATGTGGAAATAAATGAACTATCAGTATTTTAACGAACAGATAGATTAACGATAGAATTGCTAATAAAGATATGAATAATTAAAATTTTTATAAGTAATTAATCTAATCGGGGAATATAATATTTTCGTCATCTCTGTTCCATGTGTATTCGTTTATGTTTTGATGAGTGCCCTCGCTAAGCATTGGCAAAGATGGCTCCAAAGTCACTCCCGAGGAATAGAAAAGAAAATGTTTATTTAATGTTGAAATGAACACTGCATTGCGTTCATATAGGTCACGTCCCATCGTATTTCAAGGGACAACATTCGTGTGACTTGGCCTGCCCTCTATTGCAAGGAATTCACTTCATATTCTCTCTATAGCTGATCAAACATTATTACTGGAGTATGGGACTCATGGTATGGGATATTTTATTCCTATCTTTGAACACCAAATCTCCACTTATGTACCCTTAATCAATTCATTTTTAGGAGAGGTACGCTATCACCGATAGTCATATTCATCCAAGGCTTCATCCTATGGCAATTTGAAATACTACCCGCATGCTAAAACATTTCCCTTCCTTCGAATTTCGCTCGGTACAAAAACCCGTGCCCAACTTTCCAATAAAGAAAACATTCTTCCCGCTATCAGAAAGCTCTTTCTTTATACAAAACCTAATTTATTTCCTTCCGGGATGGTCTCCTTGCATCTAGCAATATATCTACCCTATTTGACTTCCCTTTCCGAGTCACGTGTTTTCCTTATTGATCTCTTCTCCCACTTTCCCGTTTTTTGTTTTCATATGCTCAAATATGGGTTAGGTTTTCACCTTTTTCCTTCGAATAAGTTTCAGTGACAGGTTACAAACCTGTCATTGTGAAGGGCAGGTACAGTGATCCTAAACATTTGGTAAAACATCTCTTTGTATAAATAATTGCCGTATTTTCACCTGCCAATGTATTAAGTAATCTTGCTTTGTTGCTTTCGTTCCAGGTCACGCGTCGTAGTTCCGATTATTATGAGCCGTCGGCTAATTAAATTAATTTATTCGTAACAACCACGCCACTAACGTGACGCCATTATTGCCTTAACTTTGGCATTACGATCTATGTTAGCCTTTCAATTTTTTTCCCTTTAGAATTATCTGCAGATTAGATCATGTTTGTCACCATTGCGAGCCTTTAGTCTCTCTGAGTTGATACGAATTTATTTTTAATATTATTTAAGTCCTCGGAATAATCGATCAAAGTCATTGTTTTATCGTTATTTTTTCTGTTGCACTGAAATGATTGCTGTGGTTCCTCCTCTCGTTAGGAACCACTGCATTAGGAAATGAAATAATGTCAAGTCATTCCAGAAGACTTTTATTAACAGGAATTTAATCAAATAAGCGTAATTGGTGACAACATTAGGATAATTATTATCAAGTTAAGGACGATGGAATTTGAAAATACACCTACACCTCTGCATCGAATCGCAGGCAGATTCACGTAGTCTAAAGTAGGTATGCATGGGAGACATATTTCGTTTTTACAGTTACATTCATCACATTTGGTTGGTTTCCTATCCGGTAAAAAAATTCGCCGATAGATTTGATGACGGGGCATTGGCCAAGCAAGATATACAGTTTCTGAGATTCTAAAGGGTCTCGAAATATAGAAGGAGCAGTTTTGAGGGTGGTATCGGCAGGGCAAGCAGAACATTTTTATCCCGAGGTCCCGCTTATTCGTGGAATTAGTCCACTTTAGTTACGAACTGTTGTTTTCCTTTTCCTGCGTCAGGATTAAGAAAATTAATGGGCTACATTTCTGTTCGGACTGCGTTCTCCCGTCGCTGCCATTCCCCCCTCCCCATCCTCGCTCCGCTAGAGTGAGGATGGGGAGGGGGGATATATACGTATAAATCCCCTGTGGCCCTGTGTGTATGTGTGTTATTTCACGTACTGTAATCCTGCCGACGGATTACGGCACCAAGGATTGGGCACGACGTCCCCGGGCCATTTTGCGAGTTCCCAGGATGAAACGTGCCGGCTCATATCACGTGGGAGGGAAGTGCGAGGCGGGCGGGTG
>LYUA01002269.1:146693-157577 GCA_002093875.1 Calopteryx splendens | reverse complement strand
GGTCAAAACAGACTCCTAAAAAAGCCTTCACCGCGGCCATAGAATCATGGAGTCGACGTTGTGAAAAATGTGTACGGCTGCAGGGAAATTGCGTCGAGAAGTAACACAAGTTTTACTGTTTTTAAGGTGAATAATTAGTTAGAAAACAATTGAAGGTCTTATAACTTGAATGCACCTCGTACTTGCTCTGCAAGTTAATCCTATCAGTACTTCTTAACTACATATGTTGAGAAGTATCCTTATAACTAAATGTATAGTTTTCCGTGGATAGAATATTATATTTAGCTGTACTACTGCGGTGTTACATTATAATCAGATCCTTTGTAGATCGTCTTCGTTCTGGTTTCGTCTTGATGGATAAGGGTCTATTCTGAGGTGAAAGAGGTGACTTACGTGGACATCGACTGACTTTCCCCGGTCTCTAACGAAACTCTCTTCCTCCCATATTGACAGGGAAATTTCCGAATACGGGAGCGCATCGTGAGGATGCCGATGTTTTATCCTTCCGCTGCGGTCAAAGATTTTTCGGGGCCTTTAGGAATGAACCGTTTCGGTAAACACGAGAGCTTACATTTTATCATTTCTAGGATATTTTCTGCAAAGCCAATGAGTGTTTGAAAATATTTATTAAAAAGTTGATAATACAAAAGAGGAAAATATTTCTTCGATGCTTTCTATATGGCAGTCATTACATCTGCTCATAAAATAAACGCACGATGAAGGCTAATTCTAGTTATTTTTTTTCCGATAGCGAAGAATCTGAGACGGGAATTTTTTGGCCAGGCCAGGCCGACTTTGATCAAACACGGGCACATTCCATTACGACAAATATTATAAGTCCTGGTTTGGATAAAGAGTGGAACGCATCTCACTCTTCGTCATAACGAAACTCTGATATGTCAAGTAACTTCCAAGCAGGGTCGAAAATTTTTTTTTTTTCGCGTATTCACGACCTAAATTCAGTGAACCGTGTATCTAATTTGTCTTAGCTAAAAGTAGGTATGCTGTTTTGTCACTTGCAGAACGAAATTTTACAATTGGAACCTGATTTTCCTGCACGGATACGTAATGCGTTTCTCTATTAGACATCGTTAATGAATGAATTTCAATATATTCCGGTTACTTATATTTAATTATTTCAGTTTTATTGAAATGGGCCATTGGGGTGATAATTAAAATGTATTTCATCGTTTATAAAAAATGTAATAAAAATAATAATACATAAAACAAGCTTAATCGAAAAACAAAGAATCGTTTCATCCTATTCAGTGTATTTAAATAGAGTGTATAATGAGGAAAATAATGTATAGAAATAAAAAACATTATCAGAAAGGTAATGTCTCATAGGAAAACATTTTCAGAATAAAATGCTCAAATTCTGTTCTTCTTAATTGAAGGATTGCCAGCCTTTAAATCAGGTCGTTTTTTAATGTTGGTGAGCAGCTTTTGACCAATCGTTTAGCCGGCCGTCTTCCTCGTCCTCTTTTTCCATCACACAGTTGATTTCATTTTATTTATTTTACTAATTGGTGAGATTTTTATTATATGCTGGTAAGGGTCATGAAAAACGCCAGAAATCGACTTATTCAGTGTATAGACAATGGGGGGCATCACCTACCTGATATGATTTTCAAATCTGTGTAAAACAAAACTTAAGATATGTACCTACATTGTAAAGAAAAATAAAAAAATTCTGGTTCATAAAATGGGTTTTATAGCGTATACATGCACATAAATACACACAAATATGAATATACATACATTTATATTATATTAGCCTTTAGAGCGACGGTATTTTTGGCAACCGCATTGCTTCTATATCCTTTGACTCTTTCATCCCCGAAATCCCATGTAAAACCGAATGTGTGTATGAACGAATTTTGAGCCTGTGCTGGAGCACTCTCATGTGCTCACGCAATTCTTTTATCCAATGGCCAAGCCTTGGGCGCTTTTCCGTTTCAAATACTTTGCGTCCGGGACGAGTGTTGATCATTCATTCATTGGCTTCGCTCTAGCTCGATCTCCTTCACCCCGAGTGAGAATAGAGAGAGGTGTTTCCACGGAAATGTTCCCGCTCCGAGTTATAAATAACCATAGGTGAAGGATATTGGCGGGTTGGCATCCGGCTATTGCGGTCGAATTCTGCGTAAAAATTCACAATGCAAAAATCATTCGCCTGAACCGGGACCCGATTCCGGATTCCTCGAATTCCTGACGAGTGATTTTCAGCCAGTTAAGGTACCCAGGCGTCTAACACTGTGATTTTTTTATAGTTTTAATCGGAACAAGGTGTTCTTAAGGTTCAGGTAAATGATTTTTTGCATTGTGATATTTTTTATCCACGTATATGCAACAGCGGGTGAGTGCGCTTATGTTACTGTTAGTCTCTTTGAATGGCGTCAAATTATTTAATTCGAATGAAGTCTGGGAACATCGTTTTCGAAGGGGCCGAAATCACATGCAATAACATCTCAAAACTAATTAATCGTAAATAATAAAGCTCTCGGGGCAGAAATATTTCAATTTCAAAGTGTTATTGGTTGATATAATGTAATTTTTTGCAAAGGAGTTTAGAAAATACAGGGATTTTCTTGGAATGAGTAATTTCAAGGTTCTTAAGTGGGCACCATAATCTTTTAGTTGGTTAAAAGCTTCCTTATATCCCCTTTGATGGTAACTTTTCTTGAAGATATGATGAATGACGTGGTGCAAATATTATTCATAAAAAACATAGTACTGTTAATAAATGTAATTTAACCAATGAATGGCTGAAGATTTTTTTTGTGTTTCCGTTTCAAAGTTCATTTTATGGACTACTTTCAAGAATCCACGCGTTGCTAGAAAATTCCTGGCGAGTAGAAATTACCTGGGCAGAAGGAGAGATCCTTTTTTGACATTTATGATTGAGAAAGAATGACTGTACGCAAGGTGACCAGCCTTTTCAGTGAACCCCTGCCACTCGAGTTACTTCCTCCCCTCGATCACGGCGATCAAAATTATGTGTTACACGAACGTTAGTGACAAACTTAGTGTCTATTTGTTTACTTATATCGACGGAAGGACATCGTAAAAACAGCTTTACATGCACAAAATATCTAAGTATGAAACACAAGTTATACAATACGAGCTGGTATTAGGGGTGGCAATTAAATCTGCAATTAAACCAGCAATTAAACCTGCAATTAAAGCGGAATTTAAAGTAGGGATTTTAATTCGTTGACAGGCAGCATTCCGTTTCCCAACCACTATAGGTATAGGCAGCGTAGTGGCACAGTAGGAAGCCAACAAAGGCATATAGGATATGTTGGGGGAAGTCGAGAGTTTGAAGGATGGGACTTGAAAAACAATAGCGGAGACAGCGAGTCGTTGAATTTCGCGAGAGATTAAACAATGTTCGTATGTGGGAAGAGGGAGTAATGTAATTCCGGAAGACGCCATCTTTGAACAGCTTGAGGGGGTGGAAATCGTGGGTCGCTGAATAAGACAATAGGCAAACCGTTTGTCCCCGTTGTTTCCGCAATGTTTCAGCAGTCGTGAAGCATGCAATGCTTCAGGAGCTCTAAAGGAATTGGAAGATAACGTATGAATCTTGGAGGCATGATACAAACCAATGGTGGTGATCTTTTTTTAATAATTATTTTCCCGTGTGCGTTTCGGATAATTTTTCGTGTATTTCAAAGAAGATAAAGAACTATCTACGTAAATCTGTAATATAGGCGTTTGGAGCTCATGCTTAGTGGTGAATAAACGTAATTTTGGTTGACTGGATAAAAAGATAAAAGTTTCAATATCGATTCTAAATCGAAAATAAATTTTCGGAAAAAGTGAGAATCGCGCCAAGTACCCCACTTTTTGGACAAATATATAAATTTAATGCTTGTTTCCCTTAATTCTGCACAAAAAATTTATAAATGTCCTGAAAAAATTATCACAGCATGTAGTTTTAGATAACCTCTTTAGGCATAAACCTGAAATAGGGGAACAATCCAGAAAAAAAATATTAAGTCAGAGGCAAAACTAATGGTAGCAAATGAAAATGAAATAATTTTCAAAGAGGCGTAAAACTAAAAAAAAGCACATATATACAAGAAATGTCCTCGTGATTTTCCGATGTCCAATTGAACTATTTTCGATTGTTTTAATTATAAAAAACATTCCAAGTCAACTCAATTAATTAATCATTTTCTGGCACCACATTTATTTCACCAACAACACATTTTATTATGTTTCGGGCAAGTGATTAAATATCTCGAGTCCAATACATCAAGGAAAGAAATTTATTCCGCATAATGTCTTATTTCTTGTTGCCCACTTTGGCTCGTCGCTTTCAGGAAGTGTTTGTGAAAGGACGTCTCGACCCATCGTCGAGAGGGTTTTCCCGTGTTTGACGACGCCAGAAGAATCTCGGGGTCCCTTTGCGTGTTTGTGAGCCGTGACAGCAAACAGCCGACGCGCACAGACAAAAACGAAGGTCCCCGTTTCACGAGGAGATCGCCCCGGAGTGAGTGTCCACCCCGCGGTCCCAGTCGACCACACAGATAGCATTCGCCTCCCGAGCGATGCTCCCCGACACGTCCCTTCATTCATCGATTTATTTTCCGGCACGATTGCGAATCGTGCCATTCAAAGGCCTTGCAAAGGGCAGAGCGGGAAATTCTTCCGGGCGATAGGTACCATTAAGATAAGTCACCGTGCGGCTGCGCCACGGGAAAAGGATTTGACGACATTCATGTTATTTTATTTCGTCCGTCTACATTCTGGAGCCTCGGCCATTTTTCATTCACGTGTTTCCGAAGAGTTTGTCATTCCCTTAAGTCACTTCTTCCCCCGATGCAAGGCGGTTGTTTCTGGCTTTTCGCACCATTGCTTCCGTTGATCAGACTATTTAGGTGTGTGCCTTCAAGCGCGGTGGACGGAAAATGCTTGAGTTTATTCACCGCGTAGTACCGTCCGTGGAAAGTGACGACTTAGGTGAGAGTATCGGGTGATAACGTTATTAATAGAAGATACTTATACGTGCACAGATACCCTTCCCGCGTTACCTTTCTTTGGGGAGAGGGAAAGCCTAAGTAGCCCGATTTGAAGTTGTTTTTTGAGGAACTTGCTTCCTTTCGCCAGTCCCTTCCATGCTGCCCTGTTCTTGAATTCACCTTCCGCATCCGTCACACATTCGTGCATTGTTTCATACTCTCCTCTTCTGTTCACCATGAGGCAAACTAATATTCCTTTTGCCTTAAGGGTCTATTCAACAACGAGACAATCAACAAGAGTCTATTCAACCCGTGCATTCAAGTCTATTCAACAAGAGTCTATTCAACCCGTGAATAGCTTAGTCTGCCTACTCGTCTCAAACCATTTTTCTCTCACTTTGTCTGTTGGGTAAACCGGCTTTCAACCATTATCTCAACATATCCAAGACAGCGTCCTCGTATGTCAGTACATTGCATCGACTGCCTAGTAGTTGGGCACGGTAAAAGTTCATCTGGCTATCAAAGTTGATATCCCTTCAGTTAGCTTCTTTAGAGAAGTGAAAGCGGGCCTGCAGAAAAATCTAGGCTTTGGTTTCCCTGGCAGCATGCTGGAGAAAATGTGCCAAAACTGACCGGTAGAGAATACCTTAACCTTTATCAGGGAATGCTGCACGTGACACGGATACGGAATGAGGCTGTTGCCGTCGCATCATATCTCTCATTACTTTTAAATGACTGCGGACATTTTCTAATTTCAATATCAAATCAATATGGATATGAAAGTAAAGATAGATTTTTAGGTTGACACTCACGTACATTCAACGTTTAAAGTTCTCAATAATATAACCTCGTTGAAGTACTTAAAAGAACATTGGGACGCAGGTTTTTTTTTACTCCTTTTGGATGGCGTATTGCCTCAGAATATTTAATAATCATCTTCTTTTGAGCTTCGGCACTGGTATAAAGTCATGCGCATAAATTCCCTGGACCATCTAGTGGAAATTCCTTCCCCAAAGCGCAGCTCAAAGGATAAGGCCACATGTGAGCTTCAGTTTTCTCACTTGGAATTTCAAGGAGACTAAAAGCATTGTGGCTCCCAAATGAATTTTCACTTAGCGAACTGATTTTCGATGGAAATAATCGATGAAGCGCAGGATCTCGTTTAGGCATGACTGAACTTGTTGGATTTTTGTCAAAATCATACACATAACTTTTCTGTCAAAATCATACACATTTCTAACTGCTTATGAGAGAGCGCTCCCGGAAATATCCGAATAATAGTGTGCTTAAATTCTGCGACAAAATAAAATAAAAGTATAATGTTACACAAGTTTTACAGCACAGAATATCAGTGATTTTTTATATATTTATTGGTGCTGCACATTTTACGTAACAATTGATAAGTGTGACAGTGTGACGGAAAAAGATTCAAAACTACGAATTCGATTCATGCGCATGACTAAATAGCCAATATTTCATGCTTATAAGACTTAATTTCATTACAAACTTTTAAATTGGATTTAATAACAGACTGGCCAATTTTTGGTCCCTATGTATGGAAACTACTTCTAGATAACGACATTCGATAAGACTCGGGCAACTTTAAATTACTGTGCCTCCATCATCATCGGAATTAGGTTTCTCAATAGTTTTTAAAATCATGTTACCATTTCTAATGTAAAGCCATTCTATTGCTTTATTGAGGTAAAACTGCCTCAAAGGGAACCCTTTTAGATCAAGGGATGCAGGGTTTTACTGAATTTTATTTGCAATTTTCCACATTATATCTCTTCAGCCCTTGTAGTACCTAGGTTGACTGGAGCAGAACTCCTCTAATTACGCTAAAAATTGAATTTGGAATGCAGCAAAAGATGGTAAAGAGGATCGAAAACCGGCACCAGGTACTTACGAAAAGTAAAACTAGTACAGACGACATTAATAAGTTGTGGTGACATAAATAATATAATGAGGATTTCTTTTTAAGCTCTTTTCTGGGATTTTTCCAAGTATTTAATTTAAAAAAATACCAATCGCAAGACATTTTGGATATTTTACTAAGAATTGAAAAAAAACGAAAAAGACGTGTTATTTCCAAAACCCAAATTTTCTCAAAAGTTATTAATTGCATATACTTTTATTACTCGGTTGATTGTTCTAAGTTCTCAGTAGGTGCAGGTTGGTTTTCAGATAGTACACATATAGGATGTTAGACATTTATCCAGTAGTTATTCTTGTGTTAATCGAAAAACGCCAACCTAATGATGGTTATTTTATCATAGTATAACTGTTATTTGTCATATCCCTTTTGCTGAAATTACGATAAATTCGGCGCATCTTTGTGAAAGGTGAATTACTTGGTTCCTAATAAATTTTTCTTAGTACATAAGTTATTCTGAAGTCACTTAACTATGTGTGTTGCTTAAGCGTACACCAAGTAATCCACATTGATCAACATCAGATAATTAACTCACTGATGATGTTGGCCAGCGGTTGAGAGAAATACTAGTGCATTTTTTAGTATTTCTGTAGGTGCATCTTGGAATAGGAGTTTATTCTTTACGTGACTAGTGGATGCTTTTGAATATCTTGGCATAATACTGATGGATGGATGAATAGAACGGAAGGCGAACAAATTCCACCTGAAAGTTTATTGGTATTGTGTGGAGTTTATAAAAAAGTGGATTTATGTCAAAGGAAGCAAAGGTGGCAGTGAATAAAAATCTCTCTCTCTCCCCACATTACGATGTGGAAGTGAAATATAGGTTTTTTAAGATGGGAATGTCTACTAAATGAAGTGGGAACATGGGGCGCTTGAGATGTGAATTTAGTGAAAGATAGAAGAGAGATTGAGTGGACCATGAAAGAACATGGTTTGGAGGCACCAGGTTTTCACAAGTATGAAAAAGGTAGGCTACGCTGGTTTGGTCATACTGAGGGGTTAAATGAGAGAAAAACCACCAAACAGATGCATGGAAGTAAATTGATTGGTTTGAGAGAAGATGAGGATGTAAACAGAGAAAGTCGTGGGGGTGAATGTGGTCAAAGATACCATTTAAGACGAGGAATATTCAAAGTCTCAGGATTGTAAGAGCCTGCATGGTTGTGACGGAGACGAAAAGAGCATAAATAGATAGAGCAGTATAGATTAAACTATTTGATGGGTGGTATTTTCCCGAAGTAACTTCAAATGAGGTTTCTTTGGCTTTTCTTATCCCGAATGAGATCGGCGTTAAGGGTAAAATTGCCCAGTTTACGCGAATTTCGATTTTGCGCAAGTTTGCGACCGAAGTTATCCACCTTTCAACTGAAGCATGGGTACAACTTGCATTGGAAAAAAATATTTAGTGAGTTTTAAACTCCGGATTTCGGTACGACGTTCAATCTAAGGTCACATTGACCCCAAATACGGTTTCAGTTGCACCAAAGAGGAAGACGGGCCTGATTATTTCTATTTTTTCCAATGAACCCTATGTAATATTTAAATATATTTAATCCTAGGGGATTACGTTAAAGAATGAATGTGAGAAGCATTGGATGAATACTAACTACAAAATATAAGATTCTTAAGAAGTAGGTAGGCTTATTAAAGGATGTAAAACATTAAAGCAGGTGAGATTAAACTAGAGCAGGTGGATATGTTCACATATTAAAGCAGAGTTTTGGAGGAAATGGGTGATCAATCATTCGATGGTCTCAAAATCCATTAACACAGAATTTATGGTCTTTTCTATTTGCACTTCAGTTGAATGTTGAAGCAGACAGTAATTACGTATTTGGAGGGAACTAATTCCGTCACTCTGCTTTACTCATATGGACTCCTTATTTCTCCAAGGGCTCAGTTTCTCTTGCCCGTATTGGATTGCCTTCGAGTAGTTCCGAAGCATTGCAGGTGTTACCGTGACGATGCACGGCTGTTGCTGTCTCCCTTCGCAACCATGCACATGAACCAGTTCAGTATTTAGATTTTTGTAAACTGCTCCTGTCTTAGTTGTGAGGGATTCTTCCATGGCAAGAGGGTAGAGAAATACGCAGCACGGAATTCCCACATTTGCACTTATAAACGCGATTATGGTTAAGCTGTGATGCAGCGTCATAGTTACGAGCATGTTACCTTGGGTGGGAACAAAGAAATTTCCTCGTCAAAATCACCGTTAATTTCAATGCAACATATTATTATAAAATTTTATGCTATGCAAATGCAGATTTTTAAGTTTTTTTTACTATATGTAGGTTAACTTTATGCATCTCTTTGTTTTGTTTCGTCCTGACTGAACACCTAAGTAACATGATCCTACTTTTCACTTGATGCTACATTGTAGCGAAATCATGGTCACGTTTATAATCAGATTGAATTTGAAACTCTTGCGTTTTGCATTCTTTTGTCCTTTCCTTTCAAATGGCATGCTTTTATCTCTCGAAGAAATGGAATATTACTAGAAAATTCGTTCCTACCAATAACCGGATTTGGACACATGTACGTTATACTTTTCTTACGAAAGCCTTACTCAACATATTCCCCGGTGGATTTTAGGGTGACGTACAAAGGGAATTTATATCATTTCCCTCCCTCACAGAACAAACCCCCTTTTGTGTTTGGCGGGGGTTAGGGTGGGTGGGGGTATTCCGTCAAAATCCGTCTCTCTCTCTCTGCGTCCCTTTTATTGCGGGACTAAAAAAGCTGAGGCGGTAAGGGGGTTGAAGGAGGAGGGAATTGGGGTAAAGGGGTGGCATATTTCCCTTAAACAAGCACGTGGTGGTAGGGGTTGGGACTCCTTCCCTCCTATTTCCTGCGCGTCCCAGGCGGAATTTCCTCGAGGAGGGGGGGAGGGCGGGTCGGGTAGGGGGGAAGCGACTATACCGACGACTCCCCGGGAGGTGGCGCCGCCTCTCAGGGCGAAGAGCAAGCCACACGTCCCCGCCCCCGGTCTCGTGTTTACGTGTCTGTGTGTGTTGGCCTAATGGTTCCCTTTCCACCCCCACTCCGCACCCTCCACCAAAACTTTACCCTCCATCTCATTCCGGATTCCCCTCGCGTCTCGTTCCCTCCCCCTCACCCGTCCGCCCCCTCGTACTTCTTTCTCTCAACAAACCCTCACCGCCCCTTCAAAAATGTTCCTCCTTGTCCCTGTCATTATTGATATCAACATTCTGCGTCGAGTTTTTGGCTTCTTTTTCTTTCGAGGAAACAAAATGCTATTTTTTTTCTTATAAATGTAGCCATATGCATTCCAAACATTTCGTCTTTATTTTCTCTTAAAAAATAACAAAATTCTCTAAAAAATTCATTCTTTATTTAATATTTTCTTCAACAGTTGTTTACGTTAATATCAGTGCTGCAACTCTGTTTCAACTTTGTTAAAACTCCTTGAAGGGAGGTTTTAGAATTCACTATAATGATCATAAAGTTTTTTAATTGTTAGATAAGGAGTTAGAGAAATGTCATTTTTAAATTACTGGTTAATGGTTTCGTATTTTGCGTTTTATTTCTAGAAAAAATAAAATTAGTATCATAGGGTTTTATTCAGTTGCTTAATGCAAGAAAAAAAATACTAATCATTGTTATTTTTTCAGTTTTGATTCTCGTCTCTGATTCTTCTTGCACTATTTATCTGGTTTATATTGAGGTATTGTTACAATCTATGCAAATAATAGGAAAATAAAAAAAATATAATGAACATTAAAGTTTACACTCAGCCCTCTTTTACCGACCAGAGCTCGGTATCATTTCAAGTATTTTAACTCAATTCTTCAATGTCATAAGGAACCTCTAGTTTGGCCACGTGGAAAAATCAAGTGACATCAAGGTTTCAATGGCCAATATTATTGGGAAAGGTGGGAATTATTATTGGGAAGGACCCCCATCAAAGGATTCACCAGCGACGAGCACAGTGAGTTATTTCACCATCCTTTCTAA
>LYUA01002269.1:102629-112791 GCA_002093875.1 Calopteryx splendens | reverse complement strand
TATTGATTCATCCGGACCAACCTGTGAGCGAAATTGCATCTTCATGAAGTTGCGGCCCTTGGAAAGTGCGACGAAAAGGAAGACGAGTGATCCTCTCCCTCCTGCATAGTGCAGTGCCCACGTAAATGCATGTGGATTCCCCTGGACCATGAACTGCGACGACGCACTTCCCAACTTCGCTCAGATTAAGGGTTTACAGGCCGAAAATTCGTAATATTTGTCTGGTTTCGTCTTATCTTTCTGTTGCGCCGTCCTCTGTCCTCAAGATGTCTAGCGTATCGCCCTACGGCTACCTCTGTCCGGAACTATCATATGGGAAATTAAGTCGGCCGATAGATGAGGTTCTCCCCTTTCCTTCCAACTCGGGTCCACTTCCCGTCTTCTTGTTTTATTTGGATGGATATTTCTTACTGCGCAATAATCGCATTTGCTTCTTTTTTCCCTGGTGTTGATCTCAATTCTTTGGTGAACAAGGCGTACAAATTTTTGTGATTAATTTGAGTGTGCTCATGCTAAAATATAATGCTAGAATGATAAGTTTTAGCCAACTTTAGCAATGGAATAAGTATGTGACGGTTGTAAATTGATGGCGTCTTAAAATATTTCGTTCATCAAATTTATAGTTCACGTTTATTGAGAGAGTGGATTCAAGAGATTGGGATAGTAACTTTAAATGAACTACAGATTTCAAATACACCTATAAATTATCGGTATATGGAATCATTTCTCGCGTGTTCAAAATACTTGAGGTTAAATCAGATTCTCCCACTTTTTTGGGGTGATATAATATCATCATTTAAGCCGACAACTTTCGAATGGTTCACGGCTACCTTTCTGGTCGTCTAAATTTGGGAGGGAGGGATAAGCTATCAAAATTGATTGAAGATTTTCATTTTAGATTATAGTGGCTTGGTAGCCTATTGGTTAGTTCCCCGGGCTCCTGACCGGAGGTCCCGGGTTTGATTTCCGATAGCTTTGGATCGTGGCTACGGCACTTTTGAGTGGGTGCTCTTTTTGACTTTAGTGGAACGCTGTTGGAGGGTGCTGTCGGCTTTTGTTCGCCGGGCGAGAAGGAAGTGATCTCGTGGGACGTATTCCTCGGATTATCATTCATCGACTCTTAATAAGGGCAACATCCTTCGTCCATGCGTCTTGCTCCCTGTCTACGCTGTCTCTATTGGTTCGGCCCCTCTGTGTCTACGAAGGGTGGGATTCACCGCTACCAATAATTTTTTCGAGAGTTTTGATTGTATGCTGATTTATTTTAATTTTTTTGTTTGAGATATAGCATATGGTAGAAAAAAACTGATGCATTTTCAATCGTTTCAAATGGTAGTAGAACGAATTGGTTGCAATTCGAGTCATTAAGGCTAGGTTTACTTTTTTTGTGGTAGTTGGGTAGTGAAAGTGGTTTGTATTTATTTTAGCTAAAATTTTCGAAGCCTCGTCATTTTTTTCCATTCCTATAGTCCAATCTATTTCCTACAAAGACCGTGACTGACTTCTGGTTGAGAATAAATATCCTTTCAAATTGGCTTTCATTTTCTGCGATATAAGTTGAGTTTCAAGTTACAACTTTATTGAGGGACAGTCGCCAGTAGGTACGAACTTGATAAATGAGTTCTTCAAGGAGAACGAAATTCAATACGCAAAAGATTTTGATTTGGAATATATTGGAACATTAGATGATACTTGGATACTACTCAGAAATTTTGTTACTGGATGTAGGAGGAAAGAAGAACAAATCTTTAGAGTGACGAATACGATGGGAGGAGTTCAGGGGTTATACATAGCTCCAGTCCGGTGAAAAATGAATTTTTGGCGAATCAATGACGTGCTCAGCCACGACATCGCGATTCGGGGATTAATATTTGAAGGATGAACGGATTGGAGCACGAGTGAGTTTATGTAAAGAGTGGCGCTGTTCCGTGATAGCCCAGGGGTATGAAAAATGGAAATTTGGAGTTACATACCGGAAATCCTGGCAATGCGATCCTTTTAGTGGAGGTTTGCCAATAGATTTAATGTATCATGCTGAGACCATTTTGTGCCACGAATTTGGGCGGAATTTATGACGGTGGGGCAAAATATTCCCTCGAAACGGGATACGTTCGTGCGAACGCAGTGAGAAAGGGTGTGGATAGACGAACTTCTTAGAATCAGGAATACCTAAGAACTAAGGGATATGAACCGGCGCGAGGGCTCGATCAACGTATCAGCAAAGCCGAGTTACTGCAGCTAGCTCGCAATATTTTTCACCCGTAATACTTGCGAGGCTTTCCCTAAAATATTTCGTCAATTTTGCAGAATCTTTAAGTTTTAGGCGCCACAAGCACGGGAATAGATAGGTAATCGGGGTTTAGGTGGGTTGGTTGTAAGGAGAACACTGTAGAAAGAAGGAGTACCGAAGCTCGACAGCCAAATCTTCATTTAAGGATTTTGGAAAATTTAAGATTTCATGTTACTCTAAGGTATCAAGTCTCGGTCCAGATTTTTCTTTATGCAAGATTATTGGTTTTTAATCGCTAGTATGGTTGCACCCAAGGAGATTTTTGGCGAAGTGAGAAGTTGGATTGTTATAAATGAATCATGAGAGCCCTAATTTGAAAATTAGGGTTTTAGGGAAAATTATCTGGCCCTAATTTGAAAATTACGTCCTGTTTGGCGAGTATAACATGAATTGTAATCCATTTTATTTTGTATTCCCCTCTTTGTTTTAATCCATTAACGTTATCTTTTGTGCTACCAAGGAGATTGTCCAAATTTTTTTTGTTCTACAAAGTGCCTCTGATTTTTTTCTTTAGGTAATAATTTCCCTGTTGAAGAAATCTTACCCAAGTAGAGGATTCTGCGCAAACTCTGATCATTTTCAATAGTTCTTTGGCTATAAATAGAATTGACAGCAAGTCGGTTTATTTTTCTGCATTACTTATTTTCAATTAAACTGTCATCGTATCCATTATTTGACGCAATTTGTTCTATTGTATCAAGTTTTTTTTTCTGTTAGAGTCGGACGATTAAATCATCATTTGCCTGTGTAGCATCGAATGAAACCCTGCCATTTTTTTCTAAAAGTGGTGTCTTGACATGTGGTGTTTTACTTGGTCCGTGTAGCATTTCTTTTCTTGAAGATGACAAATTCCTACTCCCGATTTTCTTTGTTGATGGTGAAGTCTAAATACTTCAAGGTGTTTCCAACTTTCACTTTGTTCGTGACCCTGATTTGCTTATCAAGTGAATTCAACCATGAACTAAATAAATTTATACAATTGCCTATGAGATCCTCTCCACTCGCAAAACATATCGTCAACATATCTTTAAAATCATAAAGCAGCCGCTACTCTAAGGGAACCCCCATTACTCTATAGGAATTAAGGCGAGGAATTTCAGCACTGCTCAAGATCTTTCTGAGGGAGGGGGGGGGAGAAGAGGTGATTGCGTAGATTGATTCAGCCGCTGACCGCCGCATAATATCGAGACCTATGCTTGATAAGTTGGTAGCCCGATGGGTGGTCTAAAAAACTGAAAATTTACGATTGTGGTGCTGTACCACGTAAGGTGAGGCCTTAAGCATAGTTCTCTCTGAATCCGCTTAGGTTCGTATTTATTCCATTTTACATGTGCTTTTGCTTACTTGGTGTGTGAGACGAGATATAATTCTAGTTTCGGATTATTATTTCTCGTTCGGGGATCGTTTTGAAAATTGGAAGATAAGGTTTGTCATGTTTAAGTTAAATCGAAATATTGATTGTGTAACCCTATGAAAGGGTAAAACGAATAATACGGAATAGGATGCGAACGAGGTGACAGGGACTATCGTGAAACAGAAAGGGTGTTTTTCACTGAATTTTCTGGTGTACCATCAGTTGGAGTGAATGACTCAGATCATAGAAGCCTTTGCCGGCGTTTTAAAGTAGTGTTTCGGAGAACCTTACTTGATCAAATGTGAAATTAAGGTCAAAGATAGTACACTGGTAAAGTTTCATCTGTACCGTTGAAGTCTATCCAAGCTGGAAACGCATTAGAAATGAAATTAAATAATTGAGGAGGAGGTGATGGAAAACTCGGTTTTCACATATTCCTCCTCGTTTTTTTTAGTGCCAAAGCCCGACGGGACATCTCGTATCACTCTCAAAGATTATCGAAAGCTAAACGCCAAAATAAAAATGAAACCTGCGCCTATTCCCGGTTTATTTACTCGGGCCTTCAACTGGTTCACTAGCACAAATTATTTCACTACTATTGTTCTCAAATTTTGCTTATCATAAAATACCGTTGATCTGTTTTTCCGTATCAGCAAATAGTGAGCATCCGATCAGTTTCTAGAGAGGCTGGGATCTTTTTCAGTTGAAGGGCTTGCCATTTGGTCTAGAAATGGTTAGAGGCACTTACGCGATTACTGGATAAATCTTTTCTCGGCGTAAAATTTAATTGCCTGCACAATTATGTGGGTTATATTGTGATATTTCCTCATTCTTTCAAAGAACATGAATTCTATTTGAGGAAGTTATTTAATCGATCGAGAGGAGCGGGATTCACCGTGAATCCTGATTAAATCCGTTTCGCCGTTAATGAGATATCTTTCCTGAGTCATTTGATTTCGGATAATAGTGGGGGTGGGGATCCGACGAGAACCATAGCGATAAAAAGTACTGAAAGGCACCTAAAGACTTGGAAGGAATTATTTGATTTATAGGGATGGTAATTAATATTGTAAAATTTATTCCTAATCTTGCAGAAAAATCCGTCCCACAAAATTCATTGTGAGGAAAGAGTGTGAAGTTTAAGTCTGAAGCAACAGGGAGGATTTGATATTTTGAAGGAATTTATAATATCTTCTCTGATTAGAATGGTAGATTTTTGATAATGTTTTGTATTGCAAATCGATTCCAAAGTTCCATGCCGAAGGTCGCTGTTTTAAACCAAGTATTGTATGGCATTCGACAGCCAGTGGTATTCTAACGCTATCACCGCAGGATCAAAGGTATAACACTTAACAATTGGAGAGTGTCTACGCTATGTTATTTGGTGCACAAATATTTTGTTACTTCCTTGGGTACGCTGCATTTTTTGCTTATTTGCAACCCCTTTTTTTTGGATAATTGCATCATTTTAATTCTGTTTGGTAATGTTTGTCTTGTAAGGAATATTTAATGTTGATTACCAGGGGTGAAAATGTAATTTGATTTTATGGGGCTTGGTTTTGGTTGAAATCGAAAACAAAATGGGGTAAGCTCAGTTCCAATTGAGCCGTCAGGTTGCAGTATAGGACTGACTACGACTTGCAGAGTTGAAATTAAAGATGGTCGAGTGTGGTTTGAAAGGGCGCGTTGGAGCGGAAAAGGCTTATAATGGAAAAGTTGGAGCTGAAGTCCACTTCCCCCGTACTTTCTTTTCGCACGATTGCCCTTGGAGTATCAAATATTTCATTTAATGATCCAAGCGAATGCCGTAATCGCCGTAACGCGAGCCACGATCGCACGTGACTGCGGAACTTAAAAACACCTCTTCGCTCGTGATCGGGCAAGTTAATGGCTTCCGCGTTACATTACGTTCCGACTTCTCTATGTGAACGGACCCGTTCCCACGGATATGATAGACCCAAAATTAAGCTCCGTTTCCTAAGTTCTCGAATTCTTGAATTGAAATAAAAGTCGGAAGTTTTTCCACGTGATATTTATTCTTCACGACCTAGGTTCCGTTGAAGTTCAAAATTATCAGGTACCTAGTGCGAGAAAACTAATTCGCGACTTTCATTTCATATATGAAGCATTTCCACAAAGTTTCACCGGATACAGTAAACCTTATTCAAGATCTCAGATCAAGTTCTTGCGTTCGACGTGAGCCGCCTACTTCCGGTTGCATAATAATCACCCCAAGGAAGGAAAATGAAACTCGGGTCTTCCCCGAATTTCATTTCCCCTTTTGGTGGCCTCCTTCCCAAACTCTCCCCCCGCCTCTCCCCTTAATTGATCGCATCATCCCAGCATTGCAATTCCAAGCGCGCAGGGGAGTGAAGCCCCCTCCTGCACGTCTACGCTGAGGGAAGACTCGAATTCCTCCTCCAAACCGTCGCGGAAAACCAGACGCGCTCCCAATCAAATTGACCTCGTTAAAAGCCGCAGCTCCGCCCATTATTTGGGCGTTGCGAGGGGAAAAGGCGGGCATTGGGAGCCATTTTCCCGGATAAATAAATTGGATATTACGAGCGCGCGCGTCACGTCCGATAATGCTATGGAGCAATGCGAGCATCCGCCGTCGTCCATATTTCCCCTCCCTGAAGCAGAATAATACCTCCCATCTATAATGCATCTGCACAGGGGGTTGGAGACATCAGAAAAAAGTAATGGAAAGAAAATGAGGGGTGGCAGATAATGTAATTTTAATAAGAGTTTATTCCCTCAGGGTGGCAGGGTCTAATTTAGACGGAGTTATGGAAACGCAAAAATTTAATCTATCGCCTCCGTTAGCAACCGAGAAAGCGCCTCCGAGAAAGCATCAGGCACGAGATGGATCTTTTATAGCTCATTACGTTAATGCACACCTTCAATAAAACCTCACCCTTTATCGGATATTAATTAAGTTTCTCGATATATTATGTGAAATTCGTTGAAATTATCCGCAGTTCAGAGCAGATAGTAATTTAATTAATCATGAACGATAAAACAAGCGTGAGTAGTTGGAGACCACTCATTGGTTGGCTTAAGGAATAAGAGAGGCTTTCAGAGCTTAGTAAATACGCTAGAACTCCCTTGATCTGAATTTATTTTCAGGATCAGGATTTATTTAAGAATAGATTACCAATATTTTTGTTTGCATTATATAATTTTTCCCCTTTGGAAATACTTTCCCCCTTCCCTTTTCCCCTTGAAAATACGTTTAGGAGTATAGTTGTGTCTAAGTTATGCTCTTGCTATCAAGATGGACAGTTCCTTAGACTTGACTAAATACATTTGATTTCTCGGTTGATGAAATCGCGCGATAGTATTCAATTTTGGGGCTATGGATACAAGGTTTTGCATCGATTTAGAAAATCTGAGTCATTTTCGTCCAAAGCGTTAATATTTTCCTCGCGAGACAATTCAAGTGTATTTTGTATTTTTTTCAATCAAAATACAAAGCGTGTTTTAGTATCTGATTTTATACGAACTAAAAACCAAATTAATCAACCCGAAGGCTGTTTAAATGTACAAATATATTTAAAATTTCCCTGTTCAAAGAAGCCTCATTCTTCTTTTTTAGACAAACTTTTATTAAAATTTTTTTTTGACTAGATTTTAAAAATATATTTATTGGCTGCTTCGTGCGTCAAGTAAATTATGCATAAATTGTATAATTGATGCTTAATTTCATCAATAACAGCGATTTTTTTATTATAATGTATTTAATTATTACTAACGTGTTGGTTATAAGTAATTAAGTTACTGCTCGAGGATTGTTTGAACCGTTTTGAGTGTAGCTACCATATCGAATTTACTAAAGATTGGTTTTGAAGTGCGAGCACGATTCTCCTTAAGCCGTTTTGTCATTTGATTCGTTACACATTGATCGATAACGAGTCAAACTCGTCTCTTTGCGATCGCCGCTTAATGGACGGTCGGGCCAGACAAGTACTGCCCTCGCCTCCGCTGGAAATTGCCCCGGGCGCCTCCGTGGAAGGCATTTGCTCTGCGCTTCGTGATCTCCAGTTTCCCGCCCCTGTCGAATCCACTCAATCAGCCAGCTTGCCCCTTTTATGAAGGTTAAGGTCCTAATTTCCAAATAGGTCAACTCTTTCTCCTTACTTAGTACAAGGAAGTGGAAGTGCTCGTAGTGAAAAGTATTACTTTATTCAAATTTAATATTTTAAAAAATCGAACTCTTTAAGATTTCAACGGTTATGCATGTTTTGAGGTCCCCTAAATACTCATTGACCACTTTCCAATTGATTTTTGCGTGTTTTTCTGTGCGCATGAGTAGAAATTATAACTCAAAAACTCTGCAGCATAAAATTTAATACTTCAAAATTTTATTAAGACGATCTTAACTGATCGAACTTTGGCCATAATCGACCGACTGTAATAATGATCACCTCTGCCTTTTTCAACGTGTTATTTGTAATTCAATCGTTGTCGTCAATTATTAAATGCCTTCCTTATCATAAATTGGAAAAATACACAAATGGAGAACGTAATGTGTTGGCCATATTTTTTTGGCCGTAAAAGGGGGGGTGTCAAATTTCCCGTTGCCTGAGTTCGTTCACAGTAGTCAACCCTTACTTCTACTACTGGAGCAATAAACGAAAAATCGTTAGAAAGTTAATTAATATAAATGGAGTACTTGAACGCCATAAATAGAGTAATGGAAAAATATTGAAAACCACCAAGCCAAAATCAGCGATACGATTTTCACAATCACCATTCACCAAATCTCGTGAACCACAAAAAGTACTAAAAAACAAATACTCTTTAAAAACCTCTAAAATAGAAATATAGAATATATGTACAATAACATTTTCTTAAGAAATAAAAAAAATCTTATTTTCGAAAATATTTCATTAAATTTTAACTTTTCGTTTTTTTCACGTAAAAATGTGCCGTTGAGCCGTACCTATCTTGAACACCTTGTATATATTTTTATCCTCGCGAGCTGGGTGACGACAGTCTGCGTGATTGATAGGTTGACGGAGATTAGTCTCGCCCCCACGGAAGCGAGAGGGTTGGAGGTATCCGGCCGGGGCAACGAGAAGGGAGGGAGGGTGGGTCGGAGAGGGTAAAGGGGGTGGTGGGGGGGGTAAGNGGGGGGGGGGGGGGGGGGGGGGGGGGGGGAAGGGGGGGGGGGGGGGGGGGTAAGGGTCAATTTAAATTCCGCGTACACCCCGATTTCCTCCCTCCACCCCCCTTATTCTTGAGCTATCGGTTCCTTGCATCTCGAATGCCGCAACAACCAGCCAGCAAATTCTCTTCGCGTGTGGGAACACGTTGGAGGTGGGGGAGAAAAAGTGGTTTTTGTGATTGTGTGTGTGTGTGTGGTGACGTTGAAAAGGATTCATCTCAGCAAGGAAGTACTTCCAGGTCGATGAACTACGCTGTCGCGGTGCAATGCGGAGGTGTAGAGTTGAGTCAGGGGTGGATGAACAAAAAGAAAAAAGGCCAGGAAGACCCCTGGGTGGGAGACTAAAAATTTGATAGAAGAAAACTGAAAATTTGATTGAAACTTAAGTCACAACTTTGAAAAAATTAGCTTATAGGAATAGAGGAATAAGCCACCATGGTAAACTTTGGTGTGGAAACCCTTTGGGTTGTGTGCTCGAGAATGCGAGGAAAAATTCATTCGATGGGAACGTTTTGGCAGTAGCGGGCTGTAGGAATATATGAGAGGAATGGACAAAAGAACGAGGCACTGGGTGAAAACAATTGAAAATATGTTTTTGCACCTGCCTCGTCTATCGCAAACGAAAAAATTAATTGCACGTCGGTTTCCAATCATCTTAACTCCGAAGAAGATGCAAATTAAGGGGACCGTTAGCTCAATGACTCCATCGGAGAATAAGAAACTCAGCTTGGTGAAGGTAGAATTGAATTCACAGCGCGAGCGTGCTCCCTAAGGACGTTTGGTTGATGCATTCCTTGAAAATATATAAATATCGACTTCTAAAGTTTACTCAGAAATATCAACAAGTAAACTAAAGTTAGTGATGAATGTGATATATTTCGAGGGCAGAAATCGTTCGCCTCACCTGCGTATCAGATTTTGATACCGCAATCGATCTCCAAACGAGTTCTTTCAAGTCAGTTAAGCCACTGAGGAGTTTGAATTCTATTCTGGGCGAATGATTTTCGTCCAATGAAACATTTCGAATTAAAAAAATAATTTTCGAGTCATCCAAAGATTTCAGTTTATGCATTGTCAAATTTAATGATATCGCTTCTCCTCCTCTAGTTCTTCTATCATCCGTTCGGTTGTTAACCAATGCATCTCCCAGTATTGGCCCTTGATGTGTATAATGAATCCAGAAGCAAGGGAGGAACACATATGCACATCTATGCGTGTGTGTGTATATATATATATATATAAACTTAGACACACGAGACACACACGTTAAACATAGACACATAAAAAGAACACTCATACGTTTTTTGAACAGTTTCGGCGGAAACCCTCCGCCTTCGTCAACGAGAGA
>LYUA01002269.1:58978-74781 GCA_002093875.1 Calopteryx splendens | reverse complement strand
AGATGACGTATCACGTCGAAACCCGGGTCGTGATTGATTTTTAAACTCTGGTGTGTGTAAAGGTTTATCAAAATGCATATAGACCTTCGGGTTGATTACTTTGATTTTTTGATATCACTCGTTAATGATATCAGTTAAGTTCCAAGGACGCCCGCATAAACCCGCATATACATTAATCGATTTGGAGGAAGATTTTAAAGATGTGATGGAAAATAAGAAAACCAATTCCGCTACCCAGAAAGAGAAGTTAACCCTAATTTTCACTGTAAATATGACTTCACCCACTGCAATTTTAATGTCCGAAACTCTCTTGCTATTAGAACTCTTCCTCATTCCATATCTGAAAGTGCTTAGGACGTGGCCTTATATTGTTCTCGCCGTACCCATCATGTAGAATGATATTTCATCATCTAAATCGTCCATTAGTAAATTGAAGCATAAGAGTATTATTCCGTCCTCTATGTACCTTGAATGTGTACAGTCCCAGAAAACAAATTTCCCATGATACAACAAGTTTGTCCTCCATTCATCACTATGGATCCTACGAGGCTACGGCTATTAACTGGTTAGCTGAATGAAAGAAAAAAGTGTGAGCTATTGGCTTAAAGTTCAAAAAAGGGTAAAANNCAAAAAAGGGTAAAAATCCTATAGCCAATAAAAAAGAGTTTAAGAAGACTCCAGTCTTCTTAAACTCTTTTTTATTGGCTATAGGATTTTTACCCTTTTTTGGTTAGCTGAAGGCTATGGTGTTAATCAGTTGTAGTGCAACAGATTTCACTGCGAGGAAAGGGCCCCCCATAAGGGTTACTGAGGATCCAGAGGTTTGTGAAAACCCTGAGGTGGACGGAAATGAAAGTAAGCTGAGTGTCTAGGTGTTTTTTTTAATATAATACAAGTCTTTATCCCAGTCTCAGTCTTTTTGTGGAAAATCGAAAGGGACCGGAATGATTTTTGTAAGGATTTTGAGTGCGGATATTATTTCCACTTCATATATATCGTGTTCAATTTCCGGGTCTGCATATTCATCACGGTGGATCGAGAAAACTCTGCCCAACAAAAAAATGTCGAAAGCGATTTGCCCTTTCGCGTCGAGGAAAACAAAAGCGAATCAATTCAAAAGATTTCCATCGCGCGATTACGTCGCGAAATCAGAAAAACTTTTTTTTCGGAAACAACATCGGAATCTTGGGTACCAATTTAATTCAGAGATTGTCCAGAAATTGAGCGGCATTACTGAATGTGGCATAAAAGTAGAGGATTTAGGTGCTGACACGATTATATACACGACCACATCTTTTCAACGCTTCCCTCCTCCCACGCTGACACAGGAATCGTCAATCGCCTTGGGATTAACTTCCAGGCAAGTGATGAAACAGATCACCATCAAAATATTCGTAATGCAAGTTATGAATTAATTTAGAAATATTTTGATATATGCTCTTAATACTTTCAGGAGTCACTTTTGCAATTATTCCATCTTATATAAGAAAATAATAGTAAAATCCACTGAATTCATGTGTCAGATTTATCTATGATATAAGAAATTTGATCGTATTAGTCCTCACTAGCATACCTAAACTCGGGTGGCTTAGAGTAAAGACTAGGAAAAAATGTTATCTAAGAATATTTTTATTTTGTAAATTTCAAAATTATACACCACCATAAACAAGTTTCCTAGAACGACAAATATTATTTTTCATCCTGTAGCTGCGCATAGTTGTTTTTTATAGTTTCGTATTTTATGGTAATTCATTGGCTGTGATATAAAATTACGAAATTGTGTCCCGAACATCCTGAAAATGACCCTCACCATTCCTCTATTTGAAACAAAACATTATGATTGCCTAGTGTTTAACTGAAAATGTACTCTGAAAAATATGATTAATAGAATTAATTAGCTTATATTTTTGGTTGCTCGCTTTGATTTAATTAATTCTGAACATAATGTTTGTTATTTTCCCCATTAATAATCATATTAGCCAGTGAACCCGTGAATAACTTGCGCAGATTCTACCTCTCTCTCCCCTCAAATTGATTTAGTCTTTTGTTTTGTTGAAATGAAATAGGGAGGTGTACCTATACACAAAATAGCAAATGCAGTTTATTAATGTGAACGTATTTAGAATTTACAATAACTCTTTGAACACAATATTTGGTATCAGAATGCAATCATGTTAATTTTTTGTTTATAACTTTCGGCAATTGATAAAAAAATATTGATAGATTTATTTAATCTTGAAAAGGCTACATAGAGTTGTCCATGGGTAAATACAGCATTTGGCAAGTATAACCCAACTCTCTGAAGCTTTTGTTCCTGATACGGTATTGTTAGTCATTCCAAGGGAAACTTTCAGTGGTTTTCCGGTCATTTGGAAAGGCAACGGAATTATATGTGGTATGTATCGGACGCAAGCGATAAAATGCTTTTTTCCGCGAAAATAGCTGACAATAGGAGTCGTCAGGGTCTGAGATGTTTGGCGATTGGTGTGAGGGAATTTGGGCTTCGGAGAACAACCGCTGCAAAGTACTTAGAGAAACTGAGATTGTAATATCAGCATAGGAATTCATCTGCTGAAAAGCACTCCCACTAAGGCCTTCGCTACCTAACCCGTGTTACAACGTGCGTCCACTTAGGTTTTTAAGACGCGTGGAATGTTGCGCCGAAAGATACTCCGCACGCAGTGGGATTTTGTTCAAGATCAACAAACCTCCATGATACACTAAAGATTCAACTTCAAATCATGCGAGTGTTCAAATTCCATTTACCATCCGCAGCCTGAAAATAGATCTCCACTAGAGATGAAGACTGGTACCTGCGGCAACCATTTGGAAAACCAGAAGCCATTGTTAGTTTTCATTATCGGGGTGTCCCTCCATGCCCCACGAAAAAAGTAAAAATCAAAACATTTACACATCTTTGCCAGTGATTGAGGATTGTCACCGCTGTTTCGAGTCTCTCGCTTGTCTGGTGCCTCTGAATCGTGAAAAGAATACGACGAGAGGTGAAAAATCTGGCGACCATAAGTCACTGCAGCTGCGCTTTCATTGCGTTCATTATAAAATATTTCAAATGAGACACAACACTTTGTAATTCCACATTGGTTCCACATTTCCACAAGTGCTGTGTCAGTAAATTAGTACTTCGTCAAGGTGGTTCAGTGCGTTCTTTTGATAAAGCCATAAAATATTTTGCTATGGCAGAAATCCCTCACTTTCCCAACTTTTTATTTTGTTCTCCCCGTCGCAAAATATTACTCTTCAATCCCTTCTCTATTTCGTAATCTAGTATGCCTGGACCATGCCTAAGCTATCCTCTTCCAAATCATATTCTCTTTCTATGCCCAAGCCCACTGGCCTAATGTCTTTACCGTATGAGTTCCTCAATGTATTCTTTCCATCTTGCTTGTATTTCTTCTCCTTCTATTAGTACTTTTCCTTTCTTATCTCTAATATACACTCTGCTAAAAAGTGGCGTTCTCATCATGAATAAATGTGTAAAGGTGGGAATGTTCAAGAAACCAAATTTTAAGCTATTAATTATTGCTAATAATATATAAAAATATTTATGATAAAATTATTCAAGATGGAAAATTGCAAATAGGATCTTCTCAGGTGTTTTTACATGCCTTACTTCCACATGTTTTAATTTTTTGCAGTAATGAATTTTTGGGGCAGTAAATCCATGCATACTTTCACGCATAGGCTCGCAGAGGTGATCATAAGAGTAACGGACCGAGTTTAATGCCTAGGGGTCACTTTGACATCGGAACTAACATGGAGTGCCCGTAGTAACATATGATGCCCGTACTCCAATGATCGATAAAATCCCTCATAATTCACTCAGTAACTACTTTTTCTCAATATGACGGGAACACAGGGTAAACGGTGAGCGAAATAAGATAATTCAATTCCTCGTCCGTATTTTGGTCTAAGATTCACGCTTGTGTCTCAATTCTTTCATTTTTAAAAGAGCAAAAGCAAAAGGACACTCCACCGAAGATTCCATAAGCCTCAAACATTCTTTACGGGAGGAAATAAAAAAAAGTCGTTCCCTGATCCACCGCTCTTTTCACGATAGTTATTTGGGGGTGGCGCCTCGGCAGGAGAAGAAAAACTGTCGAAAAAGTCACTTCCGGTGGTTGAACCTCTCACAAGAACGTAAACAGTTCCAGTCTTAAGGAAAATGCTGCGTATGAAATTTCTCGTGACTCAGATCGCTACACCTTGAGCCACCGTGCGCACAAAAACCCATCGCAAGCACACAGATAGAAATTACAAAATTAGTCGAAATTTGTTTAATAAATCTCAAAACATGTATTAAATAAATATATAAATTGGTATTTAAAATTTAAAAAAACTTAAATCGCAACAATTAGGACTTCCTGCATTCACAAAAAATCACTGCAGTGTAGTCCATCATCATTTTCACAGTTTCCCTATCACTCTTCCCTCATACACCGACGCCCGGCCGGCCCGTGTGTTTGATGGTCTCAATTTTTTTTAAGACCGTGTTTTTTTACCGACCCGATTTTTACCGCCCGAGTTCTTGGCGTCCCCGGTCTCTGTCACCCCGATTTTTTACTTCGACTCCTGGTATTTTGAAGGCCGTCAAAAACTGGGGCAATGCATAAGCGGCCTGCTGATCGCTCAGGTCGCGGGCACCTTCGTACGAATATCACGAAAGAAAAAATAATAAGTACCGAATGTAAGCTTGTTCCAAACTTAATATGCTTAGTAAAATTTAGCTTATGTCTTCTATTATACCTAAGGCCAGCTGTCTTAAATTTCAAAATATTTCGCGTAATAGTTTACCAGTTATGCGTTATTAAATATCGTATGATGACTACAGCAAAAGTCGGCCGCGAAGTCTTTTTTTGGCGGGCGATTCCTCCGCTTGCACCGCTGTATAATTTGAAGTGCTCCATTTTAAATTTTCGGAGACATATGGCATATTAGATATAGAACAGGCTTCAATTCGGCATTTTTACTTAATATCTCCCAAGTACAACCCATATCCCCCATATCCACACACCCTCTCGGCAGCTTACAGGGAAAGATGTAGATGCATAATTTCGGCTGATAATTCGTAATTTTACAATAAGTCACCTATCCCATTATAACTTCATACCTTTTGTTTTCACTTTCCTTAAACTTCTGAGTAATTTGTATCTTATTTATTCCAAAAAACTCGTTTTCCTTTATTTCCATTCGGTTTTTTCATCTCACTCTTTAGTATTCTTGGAAAATCCTCGTTAAATTTACATTCCCTTTATTTATCTAATTGTAAATTAAGCGTTTCTTCCATACATTCTTTCCCCTTTCCCCTTTCCCATAATTTCTTTTAGACTATATAGTGACTTTTCTGTCTTATTTCTATTAAACTAAAGTATTAAATAAACTAAAGTAGGCGTCGTTTTTCCATTTTTCCTGTAAATTCTTTCTTCTCCTTGATTAGCGCGTCCTCTTCCCTAGAAAGGCTCCTCCTTGAATTTCTCCTGCTCTATCAACCGTGCTTTCTTCTTCTAATTACTTTATTTCCTCAGTTTTCTACTTTTAATTAGTTTTCCTCAGTTCCTTGTACACATTTTTCTATTTTTTCCCCTTTTTTAATACCTTAATGATCCCCTCTTTAACCTTATAGGTTCTTGATTCTTTTCGTGTTTACCTTTCCTTTGTAGTTTCCATTATTTTATTGTCACTCAGGACAAGACTTTTCTTTCTATTCCCGATTAAAAGCTTTTGCTATCCACTTTCGCACTCTCCTTTTCCTTTTATCCCTCATGATTTTATCTTCATTTCCTTCCCACTAAATTATTATCTGATGTTGAATTTTGCTATAGTCAATTTCTTGTGATTACTTATGGGCTAATCGCTAACTAATTTTCATAAAAACAAACTCTTTACCCTTTTAAATGGTATTTTGGACATATTGTAATTATGAGATTATAAATTCAATAGATCTCAAATTATCACGCCAAGCTAAGTTAAAATAAAAAAGGTATCAGCTACCTGCGTACTACTGTTTTCTCCGATGCTTCAAATCGATTTTATTGAACGTTAAGTGTTAATAAATCCACAGAAGAAAAGGTGAAAGGTTTCCCATGAAATGTAATACAAATAGTAATGACCAAAAGTTGACAGTGGGGAAATTTGAGACATTTCATTTTTTCTGTTTTAGGTACTAATCCAACTTCAAAACATATTAGTTTTAAACGCCCATCTCATCACCTTTTTCGGAGATGTCGAAATGTACTAAATACATAGCCCACAGATTCTACATGTCAGCTTCCGGAAATGGTTTATACTTTTCTAGTAACAGTCAGGCATAAGGTCTTGGAAAGCTAGTCAATGAAGTTATTTCTAATCCGGAGAATATAATTATTTCAAGAGAGAGTAATTTAGACGTAATCATCAGTGCGCTTTTGAACCTAGCGCACAAATGCGACACCCAAATATGCGAGTTGCAGTGCTACCTATAGTACTCCAGTCGAAATAAAACTGAAAGGACGAATGAAAATATTTCGCGCATCATTTATTATTTTACGAACGAGTTTGAAGCTTGAAGTAAACATGAGTGTATAGTTGGAAGACCCTTTCAGTATTTTTCGATAAATTTCATTCTCGAATCGTGACGAAGTATCACGAAAAGTGATTGTTTTCTAATTAGTTAGAAATCATGGCTTCCACATGCTGTCGTAAGATAATATCAGTCTCTCTTTCAAAGACTTCTTTAGGTGCATATTATGGGGTAATAAAACGAAATGTTCACGATGATAAGGTCCGAAGTAAGAGTTATGACATAATCATAGCTGGAGGTGGTATGGTTGGGACTGCCATGGCATGCTGTTTAGGTTAGTATGTTTTTTGAGCAAGTGGTAAGGAATGAATTTGATGGTATATTATTGTTTTCATTTTGGTATGGATACAAGGGCGATTAATCCCTCGAAAATTATAATATCTATCTTTACCGATGAAGTGTTTATTTCTGTTAAGGTTTTTTTCTGAAATCGGGTGCTTGTATTTTAGTTGTGATTGAAAGGTTGAAGTCCTGTGCAATACCTAATTAACTAAATTTGAGTGTAACTATTTTTAAGGTAGGCTTTTTTGTCATTGTTCTCTCATTTCATAGGTAAGAATCCAAAGTTTAGTAATCACAAAATACTTCTTCTTGAAGAAAGCACTGAGAAAACTTGGGAAATAAAACCGGAGTACAGTAATCGAGTTTCAGCACTCGGTAGTAATTCAAAAGCCTTTCTTGATTCAATCGGAGCTTGGAGCCACATTGAAGAGAAAAGATTTAAAGAAGTGAAAAAAATGCAGGTGAGGAAAAAAACATTCTATCCGGAAAAGAACGACTACCTACGTTAATAAAGCACATCAAGTATTGTTTATTGCAACATCTGTACCAATCGATGCCGAAGGTCAAACATTCAAAATTTTATACATTTTAATGTGCTATCAATATTTTCCCACATTAAGAAATTTTAGGAGGATTTAGCAGCAACTAAGGTCATTTCATTTTTTAAGTTGTCCAGAGATGTTTCTTTTCCTGGTAGAGGGGTTTCTTTTCCTGGTATTTCTTCAGCACTGATTTGGTGAGACTTTTGGCTTTTTACCTTGGGTAGAAGGCCATTCTGTTTCAGTATGGTATTCAACAATTTTCATAGCTCAATCACTAGCCTTGCCTATGTACATTAGTTTAAAATATTCTTTGAAAATGTTTTGAAGATCTAAATTTTAGACTAATTTTCTCCCTGTTGGAAACTGTGAGCATCATTTTAGTTCTTTTCCACGTTTTTCAGTCTTTTTTAGCACCCCGTCATGGTTTTCTGTTCTCTAAAAATGACTGAATTAATTAATTATATCCGTTAGGTGCACAGGCACCATTACTTGGTTGGCAGCTGCGAATGTAATCCTCACAGTCGCAAACATTAGTTGCTGGAGGATAAGTGTCCTTCACTTCAATCATTTCTTTTGGCTTGTCCTTACCTTGATCTGGGATGGTGTTTTCTATTTTCATTTCTAATTACCTTTGCCTTATATTTTCACTCAATAGTGTGTTATACTTTTGGCGACTCACCTCTCACTCTGTCTCTAATTCATCTCGATTCACCTCTCCTTCCATTTTCACCGCAAGGAAAATGAAAAACACAGAAGACTGAAAGTTTTTTTAAAAAATAGGAACAAAACTGCAAACAAGACTTAATGGAGGATGAAAGTTATGAGAAATTGCTAGGAATCAGTCACAGGAAAAGAATGGGGTGGGAGGAGATGACAATGGATCACTCTGGAATGAAGGAGATGATGGTGGATGAATTTATGTCACGCAGTTGGGAAAATCTACTTTCATTTGTTTTGTTATATTGCATTCTAACTTTGAGATCGATTTTTGACCCATTCTCCGATATTTGGTTGACCTGAAAATTTGCATGCTTGTGCACTCCTCATGACATCACAATATTCAAATTTGAGTTCATCCCCTCCCCAGGCATTTGTATTGTCAGATAACCCCCAAATGTATGGAAAGGTCTCTTTAGGTGGAATTAAAATTTAAGTTGATCTCCCAACCCTTTACTTTGCCAGAAAAAAAAGTGAATCTTTACATTTTCAGAAATCCCCAACAGCATGGGTGTCTGATTCTGAAGGGGAGTGTGAAGGTTTGAATCTTGTGGAGATAAGGGGTTGTACAGGGGGTTGAGCATTGCAGTTAGTATGTATTTTTGTTAGGAGCTATGAGTGTTTGAGCAAAGATGGAGAAGTCAGTGGAGCTAAAATGCTTAAAAAGACTGAAAATTATAAAATGAGAGTTTATTTTTAAAATTTTAATGAAGCACTTTATTTGAAAGTTCATTGAAAAGTAGAAAATCAAGTTTTCTTGGGGAGTAAAAAAATTTCTTACACACATGAATAAAACTAAAAGCAAGGATGCTTTTCACTTATTCCGTAAATTAATAGCATCTTAACTTATAGATCATCATAGGCTTATAAGAACTTTAGATTTTCTGAAATTTACATTTCATATTTACTATTAATATTTATTTTATTTTATATTTAGCCATTTGTGTATGAAATGTTTTTGGCCAGTGAAAAAAAATTATTTTTTACCGCATTTTGCATAAAAATGCATTTTGAAATAAAAGCATGTTTTTTTAAGTTTTCTTTGTGTCTTTATTTATTGTAAATAAATAATTAAGAAGAGTTCTTGCTTGGGAAGCATTAAAGCTGTCATGTGTTTTATAGGTGTGTAGTTTATGATGACTTCTCAGATTCCTTTCCTGTAGATTTGAAAAATCTTTGTTGTTTAAAGACAGCAGAATTAACAAGAAGATACAGCAGAGCACAACTGCCATTTTTAATGCCCCACTTGGTTATAGCAATGAATTTGTGAAATTTAAAACCAAGTTTTGACTTACTGCATTGAGTGGACAGTATGGCTGCGAGCATTGTGGGGAGGGGTGAGGAAGTGAGAGGTTTCACTCAATAGACTACAATAAGTCAAGAATTTTTCATCTCATTATATTAAATACTTAAGTATGCAGTGAATATTAATTATATTATGTACCACCTATGCTATTTTCTCTCTAAATTTTGTAAACAAATGTGCAAAGCATAATTCAAATTATTTACTTATATCAGAATGGATCATCTAACATAAATGGACCAGAGTCAGAATGCTAATGGGTTTACTTTATAATTACATCTACATAATACCCTGCAAGCCACCAATTGGGTGTGTGGCAGGGGGTGAGTTAACAATAATTTATGTATATATATGTACTTGCAATGTGATTGGTATTGTGAAATAGGTCAACAAGCTCTTAAACTGGAGCTACTGGATTTGTCTGATTCCGACAACTAACAATGTATAGTGTTGCCACATCTAAATAATTATACTTTTTTTAAATAAGTATACTATTAATTTCATTTTTATAAAGAGGTGTTCAAACTGTAATTGGCCAAAGAATTGTGTACTCTCTGAATGTTGTTGCATCTTGCATTCTTTCATTTGGTAAATGTGATGTTGGTTAAGAACACCTGAAATAGAATTTTTCTAATATCTTACCATAATGGTAATTTTTTCTCCAAACAGAATTATTGAAAAAAAAATTGAGTTGAATCATTCATGATGAATGTGAGCAAGCAATCTTGTGAACTTTTTTTCCTCCTTAGGTTTGGGATGCCTTCAGTGAAGCAGTAATCACATTCAATGATGAGAACTTGAAGGATGACATTGCCTATATTGTTGAGAATGACGTGTGCATGTCTGCGATCAATAAACAATTAAAGGAGTCCAAAGGCCCTGTTGAAACACTCTATAAGGCAAAGATTAAGTCTCTCCACTTGCCATCAAAGACTGACTTTAGAAAAACTGGATCAGTGAAAGTAAATTTGGAGGATGGAGATGTTTACTCATGTAATTTGCTGGTAAGACATTCCTCTTTTCTTTTATGAGGGATTGATAATGATTATTATTAATCTCATGCCATTATTTTTTGTGGTTATGGCTATGGACTGGTCCGTGATATAATTCTACCATTTTACATTATGTCTTAAATACTTAGTGTTTATATTTTTTATCAGTACAACCTGTATGCTCACCATCACTTCTTAAGTTTAAATGTTTTTTCTTCTCGGCCCATCATTCATTAATTTCTCTCTTCTATTTTTATATCTACCATCATGGCATTCATGACAAGCACATATGTGCATTTAAATTACAGTTTGACAATAGATTATTTTTAACAAACTATGCATGGATGTATTTATATTTTTGTAAATTTATGGTGTGGACAGTTTGAGTAAAGAGTGTCCTTAGTTTAGAGATCTCCATCTAGTTCTGAACAGCACTTGAAAATTTGGCTTCACTTCTACCATGAAGGCAAAAAACTCATTACCTTAGTCTATCTCTCATTACTTCATTCTTTAACCTCTCGTACCTGAGTTACTCAATTTGCTCAGGCTAAACTGATATCTAATCTATGTGTATGAAATAAGTTCCATTGGTTTTTAATTGGGTTACATGGGTGTAATGCATAATTAATAAGCAATTAAAGCACCGTTCGACTATAATTGTAGTGAAAAAGTGCTTAAATTGCTAGTTCATAATGTTCCATTTCCACATCATCACGCCGAAATCCTCACAAGTGAGTACTGAGTAACATGACGTAGAATTGTTTATACTTCACTGCTATTATAAAAAAAATCATTTTCCCCTTACTCAAATGTGTGTGCATGTCCATCTTTCCAGAAATTCAGGTGCATATAGTTTAACCCTAAATTACATTAACAGGCATGAATTATATACCTATAAATAAGAAACTCAAGCCCTTTTTTTGTCAGGTTTTAGTTATTCGACCATCCTTGAAGTTCCTAATGATATAGAGCGTGTTAATGAGAAATGTGTTAGTATTACAGTTCTATTTACCTTCAGAAAAGCATTTGACCAGATGACACTCCTGGATAACACAAAAAATTTTCTTGGTTGTATCTGAACTAGTTCTATACCAATCTACTCCGGTGATGGCAAGCTCTTAAAGGTGGAAACATAGCCATACCCATTGTTGTCACTTGCAGCTGATTGCAAGTAGTAGAACACTAACCATTGTTTTTTTCTATTTGTGTTCTTGTTTTTTCGGAATAGATGAAATAGTGTTTATGCATGCATTGTGCAGGTGGCTTGCAAATTTCTCAAAACTAACATCTTCACAGTTTCAGTAGTAGTGCAGCAAAATAAATGAATTTATATAAGAATGGATGGCAAAAAAACTGTTAAAAAATTTAAAACTTTTCTAAAACCAAATTCACTATCATTGACTCCTTGTGGACCATAAATAATATTCACTTTATTCAATTCAAGTGTAAAGCTCAGGAATATTACATTCTCTTATTCAACTGTCAAAAAATTGAAAATCACTATACCATCCAAACTTTTCTATTTTCAAAATAATTTGCATGATTTTTCCAATAAAATTAGCAGTATTTTGTGTAGATTGAAAGTTAACAAAGATTTGTTGCAAGCTGAGACCCCAAAATTCTTAATTCCCGCCATTGTTTTTCTGAGTTTGAATGCCATTGCTTACTTTATAAAGATATTCCAGGTGAAATTGCATTAAAATGTCACCACCTGATGAGAACTTCAACTTTATTCTATTTCTTTTTAACTCTCATGTACAATTCCCATCATATATTTATGATTGCTATAGCATCCTGCTCCCGTCATGTATATGATATACACTAGCATAGACATGTTTTATTTCTAGTAGTTAGAATAGATTTCCCATGTAAAGTATTGGCAAAAATTATTATTCAAGAAAATGTCAAATTGGTACCTATTAAAGTAAAGTAAAAAGGTTAATACGTGTTTTTCAAATGAATTTATTATGGAGCACTATTAATATGAAAAAATTTAAAAATTTTAAAAATGCAAACTGGGAAGTCTCATTTTTGGCCCAAATATGCAGTTAAAATGTTAACTTTTTGCTGGAGACTGCAGCATTCTCACTAAAACAGATACTTGCTTGTAATACCTCATGATGTGTGCACACTGTTTTCTTTTTTCAATTTCATCAACATTGGCATGGATTTCAGATAGGTGCTGATGGTGCTAATTCTAGAGTCAGAAGTGCAATGGGGGTGAGTTACCTCTCCTGGAATTATGGGCAAATGGGTGTTGTTGCGACTCTTCAACTTAGTGAGGTAAAGAAGTGGAGTACATATAACTTGATTGAATTATCAATTATATAATGGTTTTTATAATTACCAAAGATGTTTTCTTTACAGTCCACCAACAATATTGTTGCATGGCAGAGATTTTTGCCATCTGGTCCAATTGCATTATTGCCAGTAAGTTCCTATTCTTATCAAAAATATTTTACCATACCTGCATACATTTTTAACTTAGGTAATAGTATATATGTATGTATAATGTCTTTATATTATTCATTGCACAATGAAAGAAACTTTTGTACTGTTTTGCCCTTAACACAACTGCATTAACCTTCCTGACTGCTTACTTTTGACAAACATAGCATAGATATTACAAATGAAACCTAATTAGACAAAGTTGAAAAGATAAAAATTGAATGTATTTCAATAATAAAGGAGTTGTTCTGATGAGGTCAGAATTTGTTGGCACAGTTAAAGGACATTTGTGTAAGTAAGTCCCATGAACTGATGACATCTTAAGAGCTTTTTAAAAGTATTAGAGGGAAGACGTTAGCTATGTTTCACCAGTGTTTCCACTAATCAGGAAAAAGTAAGGAAGGTAGAGATTTTTCTACATTCTGGAAGAAAATGGGAAATGGGTATCAAATCATCGAGAATATTATTTTTGTCATTTAATCATTTCAAATGACTACTTCACAAAAATGTATTGTCTTGATGTTAATTTATTTAAATGTGGCTTCACTACTCAGAGGGCATGGCATGCATTGTCTTGTGCATGGAACATAAAGATTTTCAAATAAGGTGTCTGTGGATGGCTTGGATTAGATCCTCCAACCCCCTATCTTCTTTATGCTGTATAGTCAAATAGCAGCTAGCTTTAGTATTATTTCCATGGGAGCAGTTTTACCCGTGTAATATCAGGCTGTTTATTTGAGAATTGGAAATAGTTTATTTTTAATTTGCTTGTTGGTGCCAAACAGTCACAAAGGAACCTGTATTCAGTCAAGAAATACGGTGATGAGATCTCACAAAAGTAAGATGTGAGAATTAGAATTTCACTGTTATATCTATGAATATGATTTTCTGATATTATCATATGTACTGATCTTTAATATGTTGATTTTGTGTCATGTAATAAAAATATATGCATGGCAAAGTGTTTGGGAAATATTTGTTAATATTCCTCAATACCTGTATGTTAGTAATTGTTGAAACTAGAGCTCTTTTACCATGTTCCTTTTCTAAGTATAAATTTTCACCAAATACACTGTATCATCATTGGAATTTTCCGATAAAGTAGCAATCTTACCTTGGACATTATTCTATTGATGCCTAATAAACTACAAGATAAGTGCACCTTTTGAATTATAATATTTGCATTCTACTAATTGCTCCACAATAGACCAAGAAATGGAATCAACTTCAGTATCTAACTGTATATGTCACCAAATGGGTTGACCTTGTTTTACCTTAATATAGAAGTTTTTCAGGAAAACTGGTTTCAGTTAAAGAGAATTTGAGATAAATAATCTTGTTACTTCTTTTGATAGTTGACTGATGAACTGAGCTCACTGGTTTGGTCTACTTCCACTGAAGATGCAAAGTTGCTGCTTGGTCTTGATTCAGAGAGCTTTGTCGACTATATCAATGAGGCTTTGGTATGTATTATTACAATTTAATCACTAAATAACTTTGAGGTTAATATTTTTGTTGTACTCATTGAAATTAGTTGGGTTTTAAGCGAAGAGAGATATGAGTGTGGTGATTGTTTTCTCAATTTTTGTTCACCATTATTTGGTTTTTAATGTAAGTCACCAGGAGAGACCATTGATTGATTGTGGCTAATTGAAGGATTGTGATACTAGTAGTTTTTATCAGATTCAGTTTTATGTATCCAAGCTCCGACTCTATTTTTAAATCACTAACATTTTCATTTTATGTGGCTTGCCAGAATGTTTATAGTTTCTTAATTAATATGTGAGGGCTGTTCAATGCAGAATGACAATAAGTTTGCCATCATTTTGAAAACCTAGTAAAATGTATTCAAAGAGATTTCAGTGGTACATGTAATGAAGAGAGATTTTGACCACCATCTAACAACATTCTTGTCTCTCTTGAAACAAATGTTGTTTTAAAGGCGATTAGGATTTATAGTTGTTCCAGTTATTTGGGCTTTATAGGTTGTCATAATAGGTAGATTGGATGCTTTTGAGATGTGGGTGTGGAGAAAAATGGGAAAATTGTATGGCTAAGGGGAAAAGGGAAGGTTGATGGGAGAAATTCAAAAAAGGCAGGAAAAGTGGATAGGCAGGGCATATTGAGTGGAAATGAAATGCTGAAGATTCTGATATAGAGGGGGGAATGTTGAGTAAGGTAGAGGGAGGAAATGATTAGGAATGTTGGATGGAATGGCAGGAGGTAGAAAGAACGTGGTGCTGAAAATTGATTTATTCTAATGTGTGGTTTTGGTTTACTTGCAGTTGTGTTAAGTAAAGCTTTAAAGTATGTAACATTACTTAGTTCCAAATTCAATGAATAGCCTACCTTGACCAGTCGAGAACTGATAGTGATAATTCCGTTGTACTTCCAATTCATTTAAAACTTGAGAAATATGCTATTGTGACAAGAGGAATAGAATAGGTTTATACTCACCTATAAATATGAGCTCCACGCGTAGCAGGCAAGATGGCTGCATGAATGGGCTGCCCCAGCATATTTGTGAGTGGAAGGGAATACTGTTGGTTACAAAGTAGGTACATGTTAAGGATTTTCATGAACAATGCCATGTAGCTACTACCCTTTCCTCCCAGCAACCCTTGGTTGGAGTGCTTTAATAATAAATTAGCAGAGTATTAATTCTTTTGATCCCAGAAGAAGGTGTAGTGCATCAAAGCTCATTGTTTTAAATAAATTGAGTATTCTATGAAATTCTGAATATGTAATAGAAAAATCAAAAGTTTTTTTTGAAAAACCATTAATTTACATTATAGTTCACTCTTCAGTTCACACTACCAATATGTTAGATCGCATTTGGTAAAAAATTCCAAAAAGATATAATAAAAACCATTTTACTATGTTGTCTGGTTACCCAAAAGTTAAATGCTAGCAAATTTTGCAGCCAGGATATTGTCTATCAT
>LYUA01002268.1:210458-221453 GCA_002093875.1 Calopteryx splendens | reverse complement strand
TAATATGGATTCTAAATTCTTCCACGAAGTGAAGCCTGAAACTGTAGAGTGTACTGCTTGCCTTAGTTTTTTTAAAATTTTCCTCCTCAATTGTAGTCATGATAACTAAAAATTAAACAAATTGACTTCTGCATGTATCATGGTTCAGTAAACCATAATATATAGATTTAGGTATAATAAATGTAGATGCGCTGGAAAATGATCTACAGGGGCTGTACAATAAAGAGTGAACGTAAGTATTTTATTCGCATAATTTATTGGGCAAAATTTAATTTTATGTTACATTGTTAGATTCATGTGTAATGTATATGTGGGACAAGTTTCATCGATTCAACTCCAGCATTGTGGCAACTGTTGCAAGTTGAAAACATGTTCAGTTCATCCATGGCAAATGTTCCCTTTCCACGAAGGTGTTTCTTCACATTGGTTATAAGGAAAAAGTCACTAATGGGACTCAAGGTCTGGACTATGACTAGGGGGGATGAGGAACACACATCACACTGATTTTCATGAGAGCAGCAGGAGAAAAGAAGATGCAGAAGAGGAGCACATCCATCAGAAAAGAGACTTGGGATGCAGGGAAAATGCTGAGAACAGGGAAGTTAGAAAACATTCAATGGGAGATGGAAAGAGGAAGTATAGATACATATGTTGAAATTGTGCCGGTGAGATGGGACTAAGGAGAAACTATTGCAGTGATAGCTACAGAGTAATATACAGCAAGGGGGAAGAGAGCCAGTGTGGAGTAGCAATGTTATAAAGAAAAAATGTAGGAAGAATAGAGAATAGCAATTGAACAATAATTGTATTAGTAGAAATAAAAGCAGAACCATTCAACTTGGTTCTAATTCAGGTTTACATGCAGGTAAGCAATCATAAGGAGGAAGAAGTAGACATTGTATAAGACCCATTAGAAGAAATGATGAAAGATATTCCTGGAGGAAAACATTTGATATTATGGGTGAAGGAAGTCAAGGGAGAGAGAAGTGAGGTAAGGGAGTACAGTGTAGGAACAAGGAATGATCCTGAAGGGGAACAATAGAATTTTGGAGGAAGACTTGCCTAAATGTAGCGCTAATACCTGGTTTAAACACCATAATAGATGTAGGTACATGTGGAAAATACAAGGAGATATGTTACATTAGTATAGATCATGTTTAGTCATAGATTTGGAAAAGCGTCATCAATTTACAGTTTCTAGGAGTAGATACAAATTCAATCCATTAGTGCTCATGAATTGTTAAGTAAAATTCAGAAGGATATAAAGGAAACAAGGAAATAGAATGTAGAAGCTTTAACCTAGAGGAAAAGAAAGAGTACTAGAAGGCAGTTGAGAAAATTCAGAGTAAGAACACTGGGCTGAATGCAGTAGAAGAAAGTTGGGAACAGCTCAAAGATGGGATAATAAAAGCTGCAGATAAAAAAGGTGAGGAAATCATGTGGCACAGACCATAGTTGCAGCACCGTTTGGAAGCATTTTGGTTGGTGCTCGGGAAGGGATTCAAGAGGAGAGTAGATGATTAACATCTCATTTTCGTTGTTAAACCCTCTTCCGTGGGTGTTTATATCCTCCACCTCCCTTATCTCAAGAGTCTACCAATCCTGCATTCACCCTCCCTTCGTTATCTCAGCATCGACAGCATAGTAACCTTGATTTCTCTTTTATCTACCCAACCTACTTGAATGGGCAACTATGCCAGTGGGGTTATTTGGGTGGGAAACTCTCTCACTTGCAAACCCAAGGGTTGCTGGTTTGAGTTCCTCCTCGGTCATAGGTGATGTTTCAACTCCAGTGGATCAGCCCCTGGAAAACCTGAAGGCAAGCCAAGGGTGTCTTATTGAGATCCCAGGGGCACATGGGCTACGGGAAGCAAGCAGAGATTTTAAAAAAATAGAGAAAGAATAAATGCTTGCAACTGGACTGTTAGTCGGGTGTGTCTGGCTATGACCTCTCTTCCAAACTCTTTGAGGGACCCATACATTCAGTTGAACTGCTGATAACATGATGCATCAAAAGCATATATTTTTGAAAGGTCTATCGATTCAAGGCTAAGATACTGATTCCATTCATGCCATCTCCATTGGTTTTAAATGGTCACTATTGACTGCACAAAAAGAAGCTACTTGTTTAATGGGCAATGGTTGTCATTTTTTAAAGAAATAGAGAGCAAGCACATGATGTATCATGATTTACTCATGGAGCTTTTCTATAGAAAAATGCAAATTAACTTTGGAAAGATTAGGAAATAATTGAAATTTTTGTGATTCATGGGACCAGAACAGGGCATCAAATTTCATATTCGCATTTGTAGAGATATTTCAGTTTATCTATGCAAAAAAACATGCATAAGCCTATGCTTTAGGTCAGGTTCTGCTCATTGTTACCTTTCAAATACATGATATTTCAAATTAAGTGGAGCAAATGTAATGAAACTACTCAAAAATGAAATGGTATTGCAAATTTAATACTTTTGTAAAAAATATATTTTATTACTATTGTACATTCCCCTCTATGCTTGCAGGCTGCATCTACAACAGCAGCAGGCTGCAGTTGGTGGAGGGGAGAAGGGGGGAGGAGGAGGAGGCGGCTCCGAGAAGGACGATGACGACGAAGAGATGATCAACGTCAGTGACTCGCCAGGACATGGCGGGCAGGAGTCGAGTGTGGCAGTAGCCGACTATGCCCCATCAGCTGGGCAGAACAAACCTAGAAAGAGGAAGAGGAAGACGTGAGGGGGGCAAGCACTCGGCACGGGGGAGTGTGCACTCCCAGACTGTCTCCTGTCGATCATCTTTTATGCAGCACTGCCTCCGGAGGAAGGTTCCCGGGAGGTTTCGATGCATTGGCAAGGTGTCACATAAAAATATGGAGCACAGGAACAATAAGCTGGTGATATTGTGCAGGACAACACATTGCTTGTTCAATGCCCATTGGGTTCCCAGTGTTTGTAGAGTGCACTGTGGGACGGAGCTGGAAGGAATGCGCATTCAAGGGTCAAGGGAATAGACTTCTGGTTCCATGAGGAAAGGGTGAAAAGCCTTTTGACATTAAAGTTTAGTGATAATAAACCTATCAACCATTGTATTTCCCCAGAAACCAAAGTGTGATGAGGCTTTTTATGGTTAGCCATTGACCATACCTTTTCCTAAAGCCCTTCCACAAAAGAATTCGAATGTCAATACCACTGTTCCACATCACATTGAGTTTGGATGAACTTCATTCTTCAAAAGTTCTATACAGTTCTTTTTGACTTCAAAAGTTAAGATCACAATTTTGCATTCCTTGCAGTGAAAGTCAAACCCTTTAACTTCCTATCCCCTGAAGTTTTCTTCCGCAAGAATTCTTCTTCCATATCCATCCACCAATCCTCAATGGCCCTACTCAGTACGGGTTAAATCAACGTCAAAATATAGAGCAACACAACTGTCTATGTGCTTTTTACCAGGAAGAAAATGTCAACTTCCCATTTTCTCACTCTATCCATGGAAAATATTCTATGGTTAGTTTCCATAACATAAGTTGGATAAAATGTAATTAACAGATCTTGTGTTCTGAGCATTGTAATTAATTGTGCCATATTCAGATACAAATATATAATTTATATTTGTTCGAGGATTATTTATAAAGCTCAGTGTACACTGAGCACAACCATTGTGTTCCAAACCAAGATTATAGATAGAAAAAGGCAGGTACAATCATGGCATAACAGCTATCTTTAGAGGCTGCTTTTAAATAGTATGTTCTGTTTGGATTGAGATTCATTGAACAGCACTCATATCGGACCTCAACCTAATGTTGTGATGGCATGTCAATAAACTAAGTACATACATTCCAAGCATGTAAGTCAGTGATTTCACTGACAGTGAATGGAAACCTTTGTATTAGAACTAGTATAGTAACAGAATTATGTTTTTGAACATAAAAATTGAATCAAATTGATGAAAATACATATGCTCTGTCTCCCAGGCAAACCCTCTAATTTGAATTTGATGAGATGTGTCAGTAAATTTGATAATACCTCACTCATATATGTGGGTCAAGACAAAATCTGAATGTAAAAGCTGCAATTCCTCTTGACTCGCAGAAAAAAAGCTTCATTGGAGGAAACTGATACATAATTATGTTCTTACTTCCATGACTACCCTAATGCAAAATATCACGTTCATCCAGAATTGAGGAATATGATCAACTATTATGTATACCATCAATGTATTATTAAGAAATGTACACTTCAATATATGCATATATAATGTCAGCATCATAAACCATTGGTTTTACAGTATTTCGACTGTTATAATTTTAATTTCTCTATTTCTCAGGAAAAGCATGCAATAAAAGACTTTACATAATTAATAGAAATGAATAATTATTTATTAAGAGACCATTAACCCTTCATGCAATAGTCAAGGATATTGATTGAAAATAAATTTTGGGGGCATGATAATTGCGTATGCAGTGGGAAGAGATCTGGTTGAGTTTATGGTTGTCCTTTGATATACAAATTTTTATGCATGTACAAGATAATGGGTCATGGAATCAAGGCAATAAGCTTCAGGGATGCTTCCCACTCCCTATGGTACTCCCTGCCATTTTGGTAATAAAAATAGAATATGTATGTATAACTGGATTATCATGAAGAGTGCAATAATGGAATGTTCAAAAGACAATGAGTGACAGTGAAAAAACTTTACTTTGATAGTATTCTCTAAGGATGGGATACTCGATGCCACCATACCTTGATACTGCTGGTATCAAGTGCCAAGCAAATACTGGCAAACTTTTCTTGAGTATCAAGCTATGAATTTTTTCCTATTATTTTAATATTTCAGTTATTTTAATATTCAACTTCCGTTTCTCTGACATCGCTGCACTCTGGAATTCCATTAATCATATTAAAATGCACGGTGTACCTAATTCATATATGTATTCATAAGATAAATTGGACCCATTCATACTGTAACATTAATGAAATAATCTTGTTTCACTGGAATGCCCCAAAAAAAGGCTGCCTTACTTGCAAAACATGAAAAAATTTGCTTGGAAAATGATTCCCAAAAGCCAATTGCATTTATATGTAACCTCCATTTATACAGTTATTGAACACTTCCCGCAGTCTTAAAAAAATCTCTTGTTTGTATGTTACGTAGATGGTTGATTGCATAATTACCGTATTTGTGTGAATCTGAGACAACCCCCCTTTTTTTAAACTCCACAAGGAAAAAACTAAGATGCATTCGTAATGTTACTCTGAATCCAATGTGCCGACATTGTTGCAGTTTATACCACCATGGCATTTTACAATCCAAATTAGATAAATTGTGACCAGTTATAAGAGCATTTTGAGAGTTGAGATAATGTTAATGAAACTCTTAACTCAAGCAGGATTTTACTATGTATCCAATTACACTCATAAACATAAATATATAGATTATGCAATCCAATTGAAGCTGAGGATTTTTCTTCTGATTGCAAGATGAACCCACCTTTCTTCGCAAGTCCATAAGGGAAAGAAAAAACATTGTCTTGTTGTCTAGATTCATGCAAATACCGTAATTTTTAATTGGGAAAAGCTAGTCAAACAATGATAAACAAAAGTCAGACACATTTTCATTGTTTTACCTATCTTTGATGCAATAAAAATGAAGAACAACATGATGCTCACCCGAAGACCTCTTTCAGCTTCGTCTTCATGGATGCAGGAGGCGGACATTTTACGTAGCCCAACCTGGCGAGCTCATCCATTAAGGCCTTAAGTGTCCAACCACAGGCCTCACTCTGCTCCCCTGCCCCCCCCTTTTTCTCCCTCTCCCGCCCACTCTGTTGGTGCACAGAAAGGAAGAGATTCAAGAGGTTCCTCTCAAATGATGGCCCTGGATACACCTTGGTGCTTTCAGCATGCCGCTGCAGAAGTTCCATGCCCTCTTAAAAAAGAATGGGCGGCCTCAAATAAAAATAAATTTAATACAAAAGATGCTTGAGTTTTCTAATTATTTTGCATTCAAAATATCTCAAAGACCTAAAAATTTATCTTAAAGAGGGTGAATGGGAAGAGAAAATTTCCAAACACGTCCCTATATCGGGAGCGAACTATATATGAAAAAAAAAGACATTAACCAACAGAAAGTGACTTCAGAAATGCTTTTATATCCCGTTCAGCAGAGGGGGAGGTACATTCTCCAATATAAAAAGAGTGACAGAAGTTGCATTGGAGGGGATAGATATAGGTATATATAACATTTTTGAGAGGCAATGCTGGTGTGTTTGACGTGGAATAGGAAAGAAATGTTCGGAGGAGGGAGAAAGGGGGTAGAGGAGGAAGCATTTTCTGTATCTTGAGTGTGCCGCAGGAGAGGGTTGTGGGATGGTGGAAGGGGGTCTGGAATGGGTGACTTTTTAGCGAAAGATGTCAAGCAGGTTTTGGGGTTGGTAGAATGTCAATGAGGGGTATTTGGGTAATAAGTCTGAAATGGATTTGTGATTGGATATAGATCATGATGGATCTTTTTTTTCTGCAAGTGGAAAGTAGGTGATGCATGGGTTGGTGCCAATGCTATGGCATAGGGAGAAACAGGGGAAGGATCGGTAGGATTCCTAATGTTATAGTTGGTAGGATGCCTAACGCGAATATGATCAAGGTATCCATTTTTGATAAGGCATCATGTGATTTAGACGTACATATTTTCAAGATAGATGATAGAGTTGTACATTCTAAGTCTGAGGGTGGGGTGGTATCTATTATAATGTACGTAGAGTTATCTCTAGGTGAGTTTTACATGAATTGATGTTGCAAATATTTTGCTGGCTGAATGAATATATAACTCAAGAAATTTTGTATGTGTGGAGGAAATAGATTGTGCACAGGAAAGTGTGGAGCAAGAATTCAGGTTTGTAATGAATTTTTGAGGGAATATTTTTCATGCGTTCAAATGAAAAATATATTGTAAATGTATCTGACCCAAAGGGCAGGTTTCTGTGATTATTCTTGAATGAAAGATTGCTCAAGTTGGGCCATAAAAAGGAAAATTTCTTGGAGAGCAATTTCTGTCATGAAATGAGGAATTTTGATAAGGGTTGGAAAATGTTATTGCCTATCGTTATGTGATTCAGGAATGTCAAGAGAATTAATTTGATATTGCAGATAAGATTTGAGAGATGGAAGGATTGCGATTATATCCATCATTTGTTACTGTTTTGGTGATCTGGAGATTTGGTTGAAATTAGATACTCTTACAGAATGGAGTAGTTTGGGTGTTATGGTGGCAAGAGGATATATCAGAGTAAGGTCCTAGGGAACAATTTCTAAATGACATCTTGCAAGAAATTTTTTGTGAGCGGTGTAGGAAGCATTTTTGGAGTGATATTCAATTCAGTTGACCCAAAATTATAAGGGGTCGATAGGGGGGATAATGAGAGTATAATTAGATAAGAAAGGATAATGGTTTTACATATATATTGTACGTGTGTATTCTCCCTCCTTCCTTAACAACCAATTCCACAAAATAGTCCATAAAAAGCCTACAGAGAATACCCTAACTTCAATGGTTTCCACCCTTTGAACAGACCTAAAGTAACATATATAAATATGACATAACAATGGATATGGTGTAGTAAGACATATGTAGTGTGCTAAAGTTAAACATATATCACAAGAAGTGACATGCCAAGAAGCAAGGCTCAGCAAAAAATGTGGACAGTGGTTTATATAGATGACTGAAACTGGGGAAATCAGGAGTTTCAATGTAACCCAGGTCACTCACAAGTATAAGACAAACAAGAGCCCACAGGGGGCCTACCTATTCAAAATGACAGGTTGTATAACATATTAGGTATGTATAAGGCCTTACCATTTACAAAGCCTCTTCTGCACATCAGGGCTGCCAAATCTATGACCTTGTACTCATCAAGCCTAAATGTCGGATAGTCACTCTTTAGTTGAAGAAAGAGATCCTTGGCCTTTTCAAGTTCATTATTTTGCGTAAGCAAATCAAGCAGTGATGAAAGCATTCCAGGAGAAAAGGAATGGCCTGCAAATTCCATATCCTGAAAACAATCATAGGCCGGAATTAAACACATTGCATATCAAGCAGTGATCTGCTGTACTCTAATTGTATAGAGATTAAAATTTTATGTACTACTCTTTTATTTACTTTTGTGTTTTTTCAATGTCATATATCAAGGCCAAACAAAGAATATAACATTTTAAGAAATCCACCTCTGATTCTTGGGCAAAAATTGCTATGGTTACTATTTTATTTTTTATCTATATTTGTAAAAATACACTTCCAAGTCTCTGACAAGCATCAGGTTTTGTTGTCAACAGAATGGCCAGAGACTCTGGAAGGGAGTTGCACCAGGGGGAGCCATGCCTATACTTTCATTCTCACCACTCACTAAAATAACAAAACTTTTAAATTAATATCACACCAGTTTTATAAAAAAATTACATCACCTCCTCGTACAAAATAAACCCTCCCATTACAGGTTTCATGCCCTGTAGTGACTAAATTGAGATTTATTTCCTACATTTTATAAAATATATTTATATAAATTCTATCACAGGTCCATTCAATTGGAAATTGCTTGACTACAGTCTTCTATTCCTCCCCCACCTCCAACTCTAATTCCAGAGCAATGCCACTCTCATTCCCTACATCCCAAATCCTGACTTTTTCTGGATTTACCTGAAAAACACAGTCTTTTTCCTGATTTCTCTCAACTTTGTCCTTCAGAGTTACTGGCTTACAGCAGGAATAGTAATGATGAATACTGAAATCAATAGTTTGCGATGAATTTTGCTGTTTTGAAACATTTTCTAAAACTGAGAAGTCAACAGTCAAAATTTTGTCTGGCATTAAATTGGGAAAAAACCAAAATCCCCCGAAAACAAAGATACTGGTGGTCACACCAATAGTAAAACCACAGTAATCAGCCCGAAGGTTGGTTTTGTAGGAGAGGTTAGAGGTCACCCATTACTAAGCCTAACAGTATGTGAACATCAGGGTAGGTTGGCCAGTTCCTTTCCCGTTGCCACCTGTGGTTTCCCAGAAAGAATTGGTACACAAAAAATTACACAGCTTGGTTGAAGCTGAGCAGTGTGCCCAGAGGCATCATCCAGAATCAAACCTGGGCCCTCTGGTTAGCAGCCCTGTGCTCTACCCACTGGACAACTATGCCCCATGCACCAATAGTAATTCCTGCCCAAACAATGACCATGGTGATTACACCCGTACAAACAGTATATGTCCCCTTTTAAGTGATCTCTAACATTTTTGACAATACTTTTGTCAATGCAAACACACACATGCACTCTAATGGTGGGAGTACACCAAAAAAATTAACTGAAATTGCAAATGGAATAATAAAACTTTGTATTTCTCCACTAGATATTTTATTTGGTATGACTATTTTCGACGCTTAGGCGTCATCTTCAGATACAAAGTTTACTAAGTCAATTCGGAGGGTTATATACCCAAATGTGAAGGAAGAGGGTGGGTTTGGAGGGTGGAGTGGGAGTTGAAGGGGGTGTTGTTGGTTGCGGTTGCATCTGCATGAAGATCTGATTTTGTAATACTACTGGTGTTTATATGCTAAATCCTCTGCCAGTCTAAATTGCTGAAAATCCACACATTGAGTTAAGAGAAAATATTTTATAGAGTGGATTAACAAAGTGCTTTCCCTCTCAGTAAAGTTATATCTTCAGAAAAAGAAGCTATCACTCAGGGCCCTACTTCCAATGGAAAATGCACCAGGTCACCTTCGAGACTTGGAAGCTGAGTTGGTGGAAAAATAGTTTTATTTCTTAGAAGTTTTGCTCCCAAACACCCTGTCCCTCAGCAGGCTATATTGAATATCAAGAGACTATACTTAAGGCACTCTTTCATTGCTGTTTTAATGTGATCATCGATACTCAGCTGTTGCTAAGGGAATTTTGGCAACCACCCTTCAACATCCTCACCTGCCTTGGGCTCAGTGACTCAGCATGGAATGAAGTTTCTAATATGACAAAAATATGCTTGGAAATCCAGAGAAGATTTCATCCTGCAACTACCTAAATTGTCACTTTTTAAATGTCATTATTGGCTTTACTTGTATTATTAATGCGTTTCTTCATTAGTCATATATGTAGGTATTTAGTTAAAAATAAACAATTTAATTGCAATACTACTGTTTCTGAGGGTCTGGAATGGATCAATCCCATTTACAATATTTTTTCTAATACAGAAGTACAATTTGAAATTCTATCAGCATTTTGGAACATATCAAATTTGTGCTCTGAGGTAATGAACTTTAAAAGCAAATTCATATGCATTGCCAAGTGCTTGGAGTCAGATAAGGAACATTTTGTAAGTCATTCCTTTTCTGCACCTGCTACTGGTATCATTGCAGTCACTCTTAAATAGCTTTAGTAATACATATCTAGTGCCCTGTACTCACCATGGCCAATGCTAAACAGAATCTGGTCTCACCCCAAAAAAAATATCATCAGGAATTCCCGTACTGTATAACATATTCAGATATTTGGTCCTTTCCTAACTTCCTGAATAAATTTAGTAATTCCCATATTTTTCTCAATTTCCCCGAGTGCCCACCATTGGTGGCATTCATAGTAATGTAGTGAAGGTGAGGGAAAAATGAATGGCTTCATCCACCTGATGGGCAGACTTCTTCCCTCTCTCACACAATAATCTGATGCTCATGATGATGCTTATCATGAACATTGACATTTGTTTCATATTATTGAAGCATTCCTACTGATTTGCTTGGCATGGGCCTTGGACAAGTTGATGATTATTATTCAAACATATTTCTACCATTACAGACCTTCCCCTCTCCTTCTCTCCGTGGCTAGTGTCACAACAAACTCTCCACAAAGGAGTTAATTTATCAATCAATACCTTTTTTCCAATGGATTCCATATGTTTTAGACTGTTCTGGGTGTGCCCTAACAAATGATTTTTTTTCCACTTCCCTCGTTAACTGATTCAAAGGACAAA
>LYUA01002267.1:142311-159050 GCA_002093875.1 Calopteryx splendens | reverse complement strand
GAGTGAGTGAAGTGGGGCGAGAGGTTTTTCGGCGGTGGTGGAGGGGTGGAGGGAAGGGGGCTGCGGGGGAGGTGGGGGGCGAGCCTTTTCAAAAGAGAAAGGGGAAAGCCCTTTGTGTGGAGGGGCGAGGCAGACTACCACGTGTTGAGAGGAGTTTGGGGAGGGAGGGTAGAGTGAGACGGGGTCGAGGAGGGGATTGAGGGGTGGTTGAGAGTTTGGAGGAGAAGGGGTGTCAGGGCCGGCAATGGAGGAGGGAAGCGTGTCGGTGTCATCTCCGGCGAGGACGGTGCCTCCACCGACGGGACCAGGGGTCAACCCCGCGCCGGAAGGAGAGATGGACGCCCTGCTCCTGGGCCGCACCAGGGTAAGTCGAGGGTGGAAGGAGGTGGGGCCGCGGCGGCGGGCGGGGGGGATGGTTTTTTTTCCCATGGAACTCGAGTGACCCGTAGTGTGTCACGTGATCCCCAAGTGTCAACACATAACCACCCCCACTGATCCCCACTCAGCGAGACTCGTTACGGGACAGACTCCCATACACACTGACAGCGCCACTCGTTATTTTCACACAGTGTGCAGTTGTCGAAAACCAGATCCACGGGGCGTTAAATGCAGTGTCCGTCGGGCGAGTGTCTCTAAAAGTGTGTGCTGGTGAACGTATGAGTGGCCGTCTTGACCTTGCGGAGAGGGACGATACTATTTTTAATATTTTACTATCATCATTTAAAATATTTATTTTGTAATGTCCGAAGTGAATCTCGACCGACTTTTCGCGCGCTCATCAGCGGTCGGAAGGTAGCACCCCCAAGTGAGATGAAGAGGCACTACTACCGTGTAATACAACCCCGTGTCCGGCTTATTTTTTTTAAGTAATCTCTGCTCTTGCGCGCTCCAAATACAGGTCTTAGAGATGCATTATATCTGCTTGTTAAAGTTCTTTAGTCTGTGAATTAACAACACCATTTTATTTTAATTTTTTAAAATAATTAATTGATCGTTCCTGTGGCCGTCGGGGTGGGTACCGTCTAATTAGATTTTGTATAATTTACATCATAAGAGCTTCAGCAATATGTACGCAATCCTTCCGCTTACGTTACTCAAAGATCATGCAGTGTATACTCCTGTCTAATCCTACAGTGAAAACGGTTCGTCCGGCACGGTATAGAGTTCCGCCCATATGCCCATGATTATGTTTTGCACAATATTCGCGGACGAGTCTGGTGCTCTGACTCTTGAGGCAGTTTTCAGCTTAAAAACGGAAACCAACTTAAACTATGAGAGAGAGATAAAAAACAACTTATCCAGTTTTTCTTCCTATTGGAGTCTTTAGAGCTATGAAGCGGAAACAGTGAAATGTTAAACAAAACCACAGACAGATCCATGGATATTCCATTTTCTGATGGAAATCACCTGTGCTATTGGTCCAGTTTCCTCTCCGACCGGATAAGGATAGCAGAAATTGTATTAGCTAGAGAGTCTTAGCAAGAGATTTAATAATTCTCGAATGCCATTTGCAAAGATTTCTTACAAAATGGGAATAATAGGTGATGTTTATGTAGCCTTATTTATTTAAAAATATTTTGCCGTTTTAATACAATTGACTGGCATGATTTACTATTTCATATATGAAAACTGGCAAACCGGTACTTGAAATACCATGTACTCAACGCTAAGAAGAATGTATATGATGGATTAAACAGTAGTCAACAGTAGCTCTTTTCTATCGCAGATTTGAAATACCATTTTGGAAATATCTCTTGTATCCACTTTTTTAGGTCTTTCCAAATTTTCTTATCAATAGCCCAATTCTGTTATCATTTTCTTACCCTACTATGCCAAGCACACCTTCGAATGTTTTCCTTTCCGTAAGATTAATTTTATGCATTTTTTCAGCACTCGCACATCAGTTCACAGACTTCAGTTTACAGTTATCCATATGTCTCACTGACCAAGTAACGGAGACATACCAAACTAAAATCATTGAAATTACTTTTCCTATACTTTTATTTATATATTTATTCAATTTACTTGCCATGAGTTTCACATTTTTCGTAAAATATTTTTAACAAACGAAATTAATTCATCAAATATCTTATTGATTTGCTATATTCGCATTAGGCACTTAGTAAATAAGTGAACTGATCTAGTCATTCGTGTTCTAATTTATTCCTTATAACATTTTATGTTCAACTTAGTGATCTTGTTTTATGAGAGCCTCACTACTGCCTTTGTTTCGTTATGATTGATTCTAATCCCGTACGTGCTACGATGCTTGTTTTTATAATGATTATAACCCGTTGACAGATTGGTTAGATAAATCCTATCATCCTCAAATGTAACTAGTTTATTCGTCTGCCTAACTATGCTCACTTGGCCGTATAAAATTGAACTATCCTTGCAGTCTACTCCCACCTTCAACAAAACGTTTGTCAGTTATACTCAATATCCTGTCTAGCTCTGAATTCATGGAGAAAATAAATATACACTCGCTAAATTACATATTTCCTTCATTTATTTATTTCATTTCTTCAATAGCGTCACGAGTACACTTCTCCTAAAGCTGTTTTTTCTATAAGTCGGAATTAACCTCCTCAATAAATCTGATGATTATCCTAGTTACTAACTTTACTACGCTTTGCTTCCTGTGAATTTAGAGCTATGGTTTTATTGTTTTCACATTATCTTGCTTTTCCCTTTCTTGAAATTTTAATTTACATTGATCTAAAAACATTTTCCGGGGAATCTCCATACCTCGTCAAAGCTGCGGATGAGTTCATAAATACTATTATTTCCACTCTTTCCTAAAGCTTTGTTTAGATCTCCAGAGATAATATTTCTCCCCGTGGCCATTCATTTTCTTTAATGCCTTTTATAGCTCCCAATCAATTGTGATTTGACCGAAACTAACCTCATTGATGCAACTTTATCTTTCTGTTTCTAGACGTACTGGCCTAATATTTTACCATGAAATTCATTCTGCTAAGTATCTTTCCATCTTATCTGGATTTCTCCTTCCTCGATTTGTTCTCTTCTTATCTCTGATAATCTGCATGATTTTTCTCTCTCTTACTTCCTGTCACCACGTTTACCGTTCTGCACAGCGCACCCATTTCCCCATGTCTCTGCAAACTTCACATCCACTCACTGCACCCCTTTTTCATTGCCTTGAATTATCAATTAACAATTTCTACACTCTGCTCCCTACTTTTGTGTTTAATTTTCTCCCAAGAATTCATTCATCTTTTTTTAACAACTCTTCTGCAACGCATTGATTCTAATCATTTAAAAAATAATTTTCGTATACTTGCGTTTCAAATTTAAATATATATTTTTTCGGTTATTTGGAAGGCTTTCTGTTATTGTAATTAATCTCTTTCTCCCACTAACGATTTTATCAGCTACTTTCTGGTTCTTCTTAATTTTTTATCTAGTTCTTTTCTGCAATTGGCCCAAGGAAGCTGAGGGAGGTGATGACACTGTTTCTTATTTTCATTAAAAACATGATATAGACTCAGACATCACCCAGTACGCATGTCCCTACGTCATGGCATCTTCATTATTTAATTATTTTAATTATGGTATTAAGAATAACTTTTCATTATGATTAAGCTTTTTTCCTGTAAAAAATGATTATTTTCTCCCTGAGCTCATTCATATATCACAACCTCCTACCATACGTCCTCCATCTCTCTCTCCACCAACAACCGCATTCCAATCCCTCTTCTCTCTATCCTGTTCATTTATCAAGGAGTACATTTACATTGCCTTTAGAACATTTACAATCCCTTACATTTTTTCTACTGGATCTTTTGCACATACTACTTCTTTCTTTCGATAACATTTTGATGCTAACTATGGAGATCAATCGATGTAAAATATAGATTTTTGCTTTCCTTGAAAATGAGTTTTTGGGAAAAATTATAGTATTAAGGTCTGTAATTTCTGAAAAGAAATGTTTAACTGATTGGGCTATGTAGCGTTCATAAAAGTACAAAACATTTCATTTAAAGTATTTCATAAATTGGGAAAAAATAAAATTATTCGTTAGAAGGTTTACATTTTAAATATAGTCTCTTGAGGCATGAAGAGAATTTACTACTCTGATCAAGTTTATAACTTCATTTTAGATTCTCTGACACAATTAAAGAGACAGTGTAAAGAAATAAATGTGTTGCTAAAAATAAATTATATAAAGTTATTGAAAAGTATATCAATTTATTTTATTTAATCAGTACAGGTAAGGGATTAACTTAATCAGAAAAAAATGTGATTCATTCGTTAATTTTAAAAACTGAATTTCATATTCTTATACCAAAGAATTACCTACTTTTATCCAATAAAATAATTTATAAACCCAATATTTTCACTATGAATGTGCGTACCAAGCGTGTTTTTGATCGATCCCAAGAATAATGAGGCTATGCGTTTTCAACATATTTGTTATTTTCTCCTCATGCCCTAATTATTAAAAACACCATGTTAAAATGGTATTAATGTCGGGAAAAGTTTTTTCGAATCGAGTCTGTAGATTTTATAGTCAAAACTCGGATTTCAAAAGACTTAAAGCATTATATGAATCTTGCAACTCAGTGGCGTATCCATAAATGTCTTTTGAATATTTGTTGTTCATACGATGCTCCAGTTCTTTATTCTTTTTTGCTCTGGTAGCGGTCACTTTTTCTATTTACAAATCATCTTTCATGGAAAAATGTTCTTAATCTTTCTATCGTTGTCCTATTAAATTGATATCTAAAAATTGCTCGAATGCTGTTTGAAAAATTAAATCTTTAGATCACTCCGTCATATTTCTAAATAAATCCGCAAACACACACTCTCCACCTTCTTTTGTGACAGTGTAGATAGGTTTATTGGTTTAATTTTTAGTGACGAGTGGTCTTTAGTGTTTTAATAAAAGAGTGAAATGGATGCCGCTTTTTTCATTTTCATTTCCCATTATTGCAGCTTAATAGAAAAAGCAATCAATTCCCTTCCTAACGAGCTACTGCTTCAGATAACTCGCGAATCAAATGCACATAATTTATATTCGACGATTTATTTTCAGTGCGCTTTCATATCTCTGAAAAACGTACTGTCTTCGTTCTCTTTCGAAATTATAGCATTATGCACATTTTTAGATGCACACAATATTATTTTGTGTATGGTTTATAGAAATATGCAAAAGTTTAACAAAATATAATTATTAAATGATTTATATAAATATATGCTGCTAAATAATATCTGAGAACGTAAATATAATTTTAGTACGTAATATGCTATAAGTTTAATTTTCAGCAATCATAAATTGATATACATTCCAATCTTAAATCAAGTGCTCTCCGTAATTAAAGATTACGATCAGTGTTTGCAATGGTAGGTGTTAAGTTTAAGTACTTATCTCAAACGTTTTCTAATAATTTATTTTACCAAAGTAGGCTGTATATTCTACTAGGAGAGAGCGCAAAAAAGTATATCTTCAAGAACTTAAGGTTTCACTAAAGTTTGAGGAATTTTATTCATTAACCCTTTTTTAAGGTTATATCATATTGTTATCATATTGTTTTTTCGTATTGTTTCCGAATTATTAACTGAAGTCGCAAATTATGCTCCGGAAATGGATTGCATCTAGAAAGGTTAATCATGGCTAATGGAATTAAGGTTTCTTTTACCCGCTGATATCTCCCTCCGTGGCTTAAAAAAGATCTTATTCCCATGGTAAAAATTTTAGAATCTCCACAGTTATTCGTCTTATTGTTTCCAGCGATAAAAATCGGGCATTATTGTATCCTGTGGAGTATGCAAATACACATTCACGCATGTATCATACCCAGCCCGCATTAAGGTGCATTGCACTACATCAATGCGGGTATTCTGCATCTTGAATTGCTCCTTGTTTTACGTATTTATCTTTCGTCTTCATTTCCGCAAAATGTCACGATTTTGCGGAATAAAAGGATTGAATGAATGCAAAGTTCCTCTTCATTTATTTTCTTCTCTTTCCAAAATTTTAATCTTATATTACATTATAACATCTAACAGTAACATTAGAGTTTTTTCTTAACTTTATTTTGGCAATTGACTAAAAAATTTGTTTTTGCAATTAATTTTTAATCTAAATTCTTCCTTAATTCTCTCATGTTTTCTGACCATATTTTTGCAATATAACATTTCCGATGCATGCTGGGGATGTTTTATCATCGCTGAATCGTCACCCCCCGTGCTCACTTTGTGTCTGCCGTTTTACATGAAAGCATTGCCTTTGAATGTCTTATGTGACTTCCAATGTTTTCATATTTTATATTGATCGATAATTTTATTTCTTGATCGCGGATTAACTAAATTTAAATTTAAAATCATAAGGATCCGTCTAGAAAATTCTAAATAAAATATCTACCTCGTAATTGAATTGCCTTCATAATACATATCGATCAAAGATTTTGAGTAAATAAATATTCGAAGAGGTTAAAATTTGCAATTAATTAGTTATCAAAAAAATTATTTCACACAAGCCGTGTCAGGATATCTATTTTAAGGCATGAGTTAAATGGCCACTTGAAATTATACACGCATAGCCATTAAGCTACCAGTAGGTTCGAAGTAGTTCGATGGAGTTTATACTGCCTTTCGATTAGCTCTTCAAGCTGATCAAAAGTATTCCAAGTAATTTTATATTTTTATATAACGTGTCACAAAGCTCAATAAAGTCATTTTATTTAGTCATGAATGAAATACTATAAATTATATTTCCTTTCATTCATTTCCTTACTTATTATAAGATTTTTGCACATTTTTCACAAAATCGTCATTTAATTCTTTTCTGTATTTTTAACTTGAATATGTGATATATGTATCATAAATATATGATATATAATGTGTCATAAAAGATGTGGAATATAGTTACAGATGTTCCATTTTGTGGACACTTCTAAGTATTAAATTCTTTTACATAAACTGTCACGGTATCTTATTATAAATCTCAAGCTAATAATATTGGTTTAAGAAGGAATCGCTTCTTTCGTAAGTTGATGAAATCCCCAGTGCCGTTAATGTGTTTGTTAGGCCAGATTGCTCAAAGTTCAGAAGTTTAAATCACGGCCTTGGGCAGAGTGATCACGTTCAACATGGTTTAGTGATGTAAATTGAAGCGAGGTGGAACTACGAAATTACCTCACCTCAGGGTGGCAGTTAAACCTCAAAAATATGGAATGTACCTCACTGGTAGCAAGTTACACGAGAACTAATGAGGTAGGAATATTTTTTTCCATATATCCATTCTTTTAAACATCCATTGGCTTCTTGGTATTATTTCGCGTTAGCTAAGTTAAATTTTGAGCCATGGTAAATTTATCTTTTTCTTCTTAAAACTAGATGCCAATACACTAAAATTTTCTCGTATAAACGGATAACTTGTTATTCAAATTATATCTCACATTAAACCTTTTAACGATTTCACAGGTTTTTCCTGTACATTCTGAAACAAATTTGACTGATAATATTACAGAATTAAGAAATAGGTATTCAACATTTTATTTTTCTCTCCAGCTAAAATGATGCATTTTGCCTCATTTGCAGGCTATCAGACTGTTTTTTTTTTGGAAACGTTAGCAAATTTTTGAAAACGTACTTTTGTTGTAATAACCTTTCTATTTAAAGCTATTAATCACAATTTTTTTGGCTACAATATTTACAATTATCTTTAACAACGACCTTTAGTGAATGTTTTTCTAACGGATGTAACTATTGTGGAAATTATAAACTACTTAAATAAAATTCCTGAAAGGACTCCTCATTTAGTTAATTTAAGAACAAGTGCTATTAAAAAAATGTTCCGTATTAGTCGAGCTAGATATAATTGTTTTACTTTTGTCAGCTCTTTTGCTTGCAACATTCATGACAATGTTTCTTTTCCATTTAGAAGTTATTTTGAGCTTCGTACAGGAAGCCTTACCAAGGCAATTTGTACACGTGCTTTAAATCAAACAAATTCTTCAGAAAGAGGGAATCTGGTGGTGCGGCCCTGGGTTGACCCTGGAGCGCGATCGTGTGTGTTTCTAGTTTTATGGCAGCTTATCTTCCATCCATTCATTCCGTCTGGTATTAATTAGAGAGATTTCCCCCGAGGATGTGTTGACTTAAAGTGAGCGAAGGGCGCTGGTCGCGCGTGCATGCCAGTGAAAGCGACCGTGAAAGGGGTAACCATTGTGTTCTCCTTTCACGCAACTTCCAACCCCTACGCCTGCCACACCCTCTCTCGCCTCGAGTGTTAATCTTTCACATCGGTGGTACAAAAAAAAATTACAGGAAAACGATGCGGTTACATAGGTTTTTCACGACTCTTGGTGCCTCCATACTCCTTCCCTTCTCCTTCATTCATCTTATGATCACCTATGGAAACCAATCTCCTTAGTATTCGCGCAGTTTCTGCTCCCTTTGGATTTCTCCGATTAAATTTCCCTTCAATCCCTTGATCATCATCTTTCATCCTTGACTTCCGCCGGTTGACCAGCAAATGCGCATGGATGAAGTTCCTTGTTTTCTCGCCACGTTGAAAGAAATGCACTAATATTGTATCATCTCCTAACGTAAAAGTGATCCCATTTATGGATTATTCCTCATGGAAATGTTTAAATTGTTATATGTTAGTTTTTTTAGGATAAATCAAAGTGTAATGACCTTTGTGTAATGACCTTGCTCGAAACCTGCTAGATTAAGTTTTTTTCAAAGCACAAGGTATTTTTGCGGGATCAAAGTTTTTCTATTTAATATTTATATCATTTGCACTCTTCTTGCAATCCTTGCCATTAATTATAAATGTGATCTTTTCGATGATTTATGTTGCATGTTGCTGAGCTCCTTGAATGAGAATAATTTATAGATATATAATTTAAGCGGAAGCTTTAGTGATGTTTTCAATAATGCTTCCTTGCATTTGAAGCTTCAATTGGATAGGTGATTAGTTATTCGTTAAGTCTCCACGTATTTTATGTATGTTATGAAGCTCCAATGAAATACGTACAGTGACATGATATCAGTAAAAACCAAGTAAGTGAAAAACCTAACGAAAAGGTATAATCTTTAAAAAAAATATTGGTATTGAAGGAGATAAATGAGGGGTGGAAAAGCCAAATTTAGACTTCAATGAATCTATTGCTACTTCAATCTGCAGAGATAAACGGTTTCAAGTATTGTATATTCCTTAATATCACTTAAATTAATACTAAATCTCCGTGCCTAGCATGTCTTTTTGTTATTCACTTGTAACAGTGAACCCTTTAATAACCTTAATAATTAATATATTATATTTTATAATCAAATTTACGTTTGGCTTTTTTTGATTGAACTCTCTTAGTTTGGGTCTTCAAGTCTCAGTATCTTAATGCCCTCAAAATATTATTAGAGAAATATTAGTTTTGTTTTACTTAGGCCCATGGAGACTTGAACATTTAACGTTTATTTAAAAGCTACAATTTTATAAGATCCTTCACTCTGATATCTAAACATTTGAATGCTTAAATATTAAATTTTTTTCTAAAAATATTTAAGAGCATATAACTTAAGTAAAAAAGAGGAGTTAATTAAAGTCATAAAAAATACTTAATTAATAATTCCCAATGTTTTTATACGTGTTCATACTAACTCTCTTGCTCTCTTCTTCGTTTTATTCGAACTGAAGACATGCATTGATACATAATTGTTAATAAGCGCCATGTTATTAAATAATGCATAGTGTTTGAGAGGTGATCATATGTGTACAGAATCGCAATGAAGACTGTGATCGAGAGGTAAATAAATAATATCATTTGTAAGTTAACCGTAGTCCATTTTATTCTATGCAGCCCAGTAAGGTAATGTAAATCCATCACATTAGTAAACAGAAAAATGGAAAATAAGAAGTGTATATGAGAGTTGAGAAGTCCAGATTTTTACTACAGAAAGTAGCTGCAATGATTTTATGTATTTTTCTCCTGGCTGAGACTGAAAATTACTTGAAAAGTCTGAATTTTTCCTATATTCTTCTAAAGTCCTCAGAAGTTTTAAATATTATTCCCCGCTGAAAACTCCTTCATGCCCACCTCTGGATAAATATATTCTACTGAGTCTTGGAAGCTTAGCCCCAAATTTTTCCTCCACCGTCGATTGAATGAATTTTTCAAGAACCACCTTTCTCAGGCACCAACGCCTTCATCTCGTCGGCTGGAAAAAGGTATTCTTGATAGGAAACGTTCTCAAAACGCCAGGGAACTGAAAATAGACGCACTGATCAAATTAGGATTAATATGCACGTACATATATAGAGATGTAATGCAGGTAACAAAACGGGTGAAATAAAGCTTGCTATTCACTAATAGCATAAAATATCATGAGGTGACTTGATGTCACATTACGCATTTTCGCCTCTGAAACAATTTGCAAATTAATATGCAAACAATATTGGCCCCTACTAAAAATGCATTCATACTAGATATAATCGGCCTCAAAGACAAGAATTTGATCGAATCACTCGATGGTCCAACGGAAGGTTAATTACATTTGAACTTTCGTCCTTGAATAGTTGCAACTCATGGCAAGATACCTCCAAAGCAGTACACCACCCGTCATATTTCAGGCCCGCGGCATCTCTCCTTCCAGGTTATTGGCTGTAGCAACATTTAGTTCCAGCCAAGATACTCGATACTTCACAACATAATCTTAGTTCAAATTGTTTTCTTAACAGGCACTTTTTCAGCGATGGTACACTTTGTCTAAAATAGATCCAGGGTAAAGGTTCAAGTATGAGGTGTTCAAAAGTCAGCAGAGGTGGTTTAGTGGGAGTGCTTCGTGGAATAGATTTGGGTCTTTCACTGCTAAACATATTATAAAGTAATTTGCTGATAAAATTGACGTTTTTCATTGCTAGCGCTAACTCAAGTCATTATATTCTTATTTAAAACTAGGTCGTGTTTTACAAAAATAACTTTTGATTTAGAAAAATGAAACGAAATTAACTAAAAGTTATTCCTTAGAGATGCAATTTTTTAATGGGTTTTCTCGATTGATTCTCTCGTTAGGGAGAAATCAATATTTAGAGAACATTTTAAAGTGAATTAGTTGTAATGAGCTTGGTTTGCTAAAAAACTGAAACGAATAGCAAATGATGTATTGTGCCTTAGATAACCTGTTTAAATTATTATTTGTAATAACAGGTACTGAGAATATATGTGCATTGGGCGATCTTTTTTATTAACCTTTTTGGATTACCGAAATTGATTTACACAATTTAAAAATAAACATTCCGCTCAATCTTCTTTTCCATTGAAATATATTATTAGTATTGCTCCCTTCCATTTGTTAAAACAAAACTACTAGAACTAAATGAATGTTGTTGGCTTGTGCTTTTGAAATAAGATTAATTGGCTAATAATGAAGAAAACAATTTACTGTCACAATCCTTACCTATTTCCAAATGCTCTCCCGAAAATTACAGTACACTGTCCTCAGTGTATGTGTATAGATTCAGAATACTTAATTGCAAGTGGGAAAAAAATGAAGAGGTCCACAAGGGAGTTAATGAACTAGCGACCCCTCGACCCAAATATGTCAGTGCCAATACAACTAGAGACCGCTGTCTGCTGATTATGCCACTTTTACTTTAGGGCATAGTGAAAATCGGAAACGGAATTGGATTATTTCCTCTGGATTGCTTAAAAGGTTAGGCTCTGGGTGCAAACTCAGTGGGCCTTTACCGTATACATTTTAAGGGAAACAGGAACGTTTCCACCACATCACACCTGAATCGGTTTTGTATACATTAAGGGTACAAGACCAGCTTTGGAAAGACTGAAACATTCAGAGGTCTGTTATTTTTCTTAGTTTAAAATGTTTTACGAGTTGACGCGAAGGAAAAGTTTGCATTTTGGAGCGGTACAGATTGAGGTAGGAGGGAGTCAAAAATCTTAAAAATCAGGTTTACTTCATTTATGCACGAATTCTGATTTTCACACATTTTGGGAGATTTGCGGCTAAGTAGAGCCCTTCTGATGCACATTTATTGAAAATTACTGTAAAATTAAGATGTTTTATAGTCAAGTATTAGGAAAAGACTTTCTAGAGCCACTTCGTAATTTTCGATTTAAATGTCAACTTTTAAGATGCATTCACTGATTTATCTTAATGCTTCACTGGGTTAGTGGCGGAGTGTCATAAAAGACTAGAGTAGAAAGGCAAAAAAGTATTTCTTAAAACTGATACATTGACTCTATTGATAAATATAAATAAAATATCTTTGATTTGGATTCATATCAAGTAATGTCTTTAAATTTACCACTGGACATCCCTTATCGACGTTTTTCTTCTTCGCCATTAAGTCTGTTATGGAAACCAATTGAGAAGAAATATTTTATTTTGAAGCCAATTCTTACTTTTTCCTCCAGTGTTGTTAACCCATAACAAACCAAAATTAGTTTTTATGATCGAAGTAAGTTGCTTAATAAGAGGATTTAAGATTAAAGTAGAGAATTTTCCGCTATATATAGGGCTCGTGAATCAGTCGTTTTTCTTGGAATATTCATTTCCACGCAGAGGAGAGTGAGTAGCCATCTTCCCTGTTGAAATTTTCAGCGATATTGGCAATTTCTATCCCCTCCCGTATTAGCCGAGGTAAGTCAAGAGCCCTATGTATCGAGGGAAATTCACTGCAAAAATTACTTCGGACCTGAATATAGAATGCCGGTGAAACTGTCGCCAAATAGGATAAATCAACTCGGAAGTAACCCGAAAACCTTTCGAGTCTTCTTCTCCTACATATTTATGCTTTTGTTTTCCTTTTGGAACTTTTTCCTTTTGATTGTGTTTTGGCAAATTCGTTGTGTATCTTGGTGAGACCAAACCATATGGTTCTTTTCCTTATGGTGCTCCATATGGTATTGTTATATTTTGCTCTTCTTTATGCTTATTATATTCTATCTTTATTCGTTCATTTTATCTCCTGTAATTGTCTCCATTACCAGGTTTCGAAGCTTTCAATTTTTCTCTACTCTGTTTTTCGTATGGTCTAAGTCTCTGCTCCATTAGAGTTCCGCGCACCATAAGCATGCATTGACGTACTTTTTCCTTGTTTGTAACTTCATCTTCTATGGGTATAGCAGTTTTCTGCTCATCATAATTTTTCACCTAACACCAATTAATTTGCCAATTAACACCTTATTTTCTTGAGCTATTCGGTGCTTGATCTCCATCAAGCTTCCTTTTTCCCATGTTACTGTGCATCCAAGGTAGGCGAATGAATCCGCTTTCATCTAATTTCTCTTCTTGTGGCTGGAAACCTGCTTTCGGCCTCTCTCTTCCACACATTAGTGTTTTAGTTTTCTCATAGTTTATTTTCAAATTAAAATCTTTAAGATTTTCTTCAATTGCGTTCGGTGATGCCTATAGATCATTTAATTCTCTTCTACAACGGTGATGTCATCTGCGAAGTAGAGCACGTTAACTTCGTCACCATTTACCTTAATTCCTTAGATGCCCTCTCGTTCTGCATCTTTTATTTTTTCTTCTAAGTGTACGTTGTATAGTGCTGGTGGCAGGTTGTATTTTTGTCCATCTCCTTCGTTTATTTTGTGTTCTTTTTTCCTTCCGTCCTTCATTCTCATTTTAGCTCCTTGACCCTAGTAGAGTTCGTAAATTATTTTGCTGTCGTTGTAATCCACTCAAATTTTTTCAAATATTTTGAACATTTTGCTCCACTCTACGCTGTCAAAGGTCTTCTCCAGGTCTATGAATGCCATAAATAGGGTTTTATTACGTGTATACATTTTTTCAAATATATCCTATGGTTGTATAAAACCTACTTATTTCCTCTGTTGTCCTTTTATCCGACTTCACAATATATTTAACCAAGTATATTGTGGTTTTTAAGAAGCTCTTGTATGGAGCAATTTTGCAATTCGATTATACAACTTTAGAGGCATTAGGTATATTTATATTTTTATGATTTTTATCTCGATCATATTATGTTATGGGTACTGATAATAGATCTTGAGGAAAACTATAATAAACGTGTATATTCTTGCACCTTCCTCCAAATTCTGCGATTGGTATAAAAAGTGGGACCTTGTATTTTAAGTGGGAGCACGAAATAACAGATTGACTAGGTTAGTTGGGAGGTTTTCCGGCCATCTTGAATTTTACAAATTCATCTTTCGCTTCGGAAGTAGATACTCTCGTGATACATGCGTGTCGAGAATATTTTGTATTGTGTCCTGTCATTGGTTGCAAAATTACTTTGGGTAATAAGTGATTGTACTTAATGGGACCTCAATTGTGTTGCCTAAGGGAATGATGTATAGTTAAAAGATTTCTGTGACCACCAAAATAGAAATGCTGAAAAGCGATGGAGCTGCATGAAAAAAAATTTTTAAAATGCAAATTATGAAAATAAAATTAGAAAGATCGATGTTAAAATTGTGAGAATAAATGGCAACACGCGGGTTTGGCAGCTCTCTGACGAAACTGCCAGCGACGAATGACTAGCTTGATGTTTGATTTGTTGTGCACTTGTCGAGGTCACCAGTTTAAGGGATTTGATGGAAAATGAAGCTTGTTTGTGAGGAATGAAATATGTTAAAGAAGTATATGAAGGATTGAGGAAAAGATCAGGGAAAAAGAGGAAGTTTTTACGCTGTTTCGGTGGAAAATTCATTTTCATCTGGTATAGAACATGGGGGAGAGGGAGGAGAGCGGGAACAGTGAGTAGATTGTGTAAGAAATATTGGAAGAGGGATAGGCCCTGAGACCCAAGTCTGAATTTAAACTAGTAACAGATTTACGGATAAAGATGCATTTAAAATTGTTCAAGGCGGTCGGGGTGGCTATTTAAAAGCTATAGTCTGTTAAAGATACGCAGTGATAGCCATCAATGAAGCATTTGGCTACGCTGATTTTTATGGGTCTCTGGTGTACAGTTTTACCATCCAACGGAGGGCCCGGGTTCGGTTCCATGTGACTCCTTTGGAAACCCTCGGCTTCACAAAAGCTGTGTGATTTTTGAGATACCAGGTCTTCCTAGGAAACTACAGGTGGCGCGGGGAAAGGGAAAGGAACTGCCCCCCTACTCTGAGGTGTGAATTTCACACGCCGTATTAGGGCTTAGTACTGGGTGAGCTCCACCCCCACCTACGCAACCGACCTTTGGGTTGATTGATGTGGTATTATTGTATGTAAAATTCCGGTGAGTTTTTGTTTGTTTTTTTTTGGCATTAAGTATTGCATTGTGTACGGCTTGTGAATTCGTTAATGTGCTTCGAACATGGTACCAGATTTATGATGGGTGGGCGAAACAGTTTTAGCCCGAGCAGGAAAGTTCTAGTTTTTCCACAATTCTCCTTTGATGAGAAATGAAATTTTTTAAATAACCGTTAAATTATTTACTTTATGGCGGAGCAATAGTTTTATTTCCAGTCAAAAGTCAATATTTAAGTAATAGCGTCCTTACATCCGATTAATGTGGGTCGTGTGTCTGGTGCAGAAAGGAAAACGTTGATTTTTCTCTCCTATCATTGGCATCAAAGGAAATATAGCTACTCAAAGTAGGTTTTGAATTGTGCCTAAAGGTCTTTTATGTTGGTATGCATGGTTCGCGTAAACCTTTTCATCTTCCTTGCCCTAAATTATTTACTTTCTTAGTTATTCGTACTTTCTACCTGTTCTACCTGTCGTTTAAAAAGCCTATTGTATTTCTTGATCTTCTCTGCCTACCTATCATTCTCTCTACTACATCCCACTCTTCAAATGTTTCTTCCATTCATTTTTTGCCTTCTTCGGATTTTGCCTAGCGGAGTCCTCTCTTATCCCACCATATTGAAAGGTCATCATTAGTCTTCCTCACTGCACAACTTTATCCAATTTTCTTCGTATGACCATCTCAAAGTCTCTAATTAACGCTCAGCCTTTTCATTAACGACCAGGTTTTGGATCTATTCAGTGCTTTGCTCCAAATTTAGCTGTTACTTATCTTTTTATCACGTATCTACTTTGTATACTTGTAATTTATGGTATTTGTTTGGCAAATGTTTCTTCATTCTCATTCATCATTCTGATTCACATGCAATCCTTGGTTGTTAGTTCAGCGGGTTTAAGTTTGTGCACAGTTTTACCATCCATCCTTCTTCCCTTCCCAACTCCTTGGTTAATGAACATAAAAATTCTGTTGACGATTCGAAGCATCCAGGAATCAATGAAATTATACTTTGCATCAGCTGAAAGATACATCATGCGACCCAAAATGATCTCATTCACTTTTCAATTCTGGGAGTAATCTCTTCTTAGCGAATTTATCTGGAGAACTTTCCTCAAAATGTTTCCATGCGACAAACCACTCTTCGGAAGCCGAGAAACTCCCGGGCGACCTCCGTTTTGTTGCCGAACAGGACGGAGACATTTCTACGGAGAGGGCGAGGTCGGCTCGCCTTACGGCCCTGAAATCTCTACCATTGTAACCGTTTCTCTGGAATGCCCACCGAGTGATAAGGAGTCCCAATTCTTTTCCACCTCTTATTCCCGAGAGCACTCTTCTTAATTATTATTACGCCCATTCGCAGTCATTTTGCAGGAACCCCTCCAAACTTTGCAATTTGCCAACTCGTTCTGCTTCCATGGCTCTCTTCCGTCCGTTTGAAAGCCATGCGGGTGAGAAAATGGCGATATATATATATATATATATGGGCCACACATATATATGTACATATATATATATATATATATATATATATATA